>WEKW01031420.1:62196-77505 GCA_013389905.1 Sula dactylatra | reverse complement strand
TTGTTTCTTTAGACATTAACAAAGGTTTTTGAGGCACTGCTTGATGGCAGTTTTGGAAGCTGCCACACTCAATGTGAAGAATATCAAGCAGCATGTCACAAACTGTTTCCTTTTACGTCTGCCTTTATGCCTGCCACAAATGAGGACGATAGCAGCATTGCATCTGTGAATCATACAGCCATTAACCACGATTTGCTGTCTAATGAAATCTGAAGTAATGTGTGCGAGCCTGTGTGTGTGTATACCTACATGCACACATGTATATGAAACTCTCACACTCATTACGTGCCGGCTGGATACAGATCAGGGTTACTTTTCCAGGTTGTATTTTAATATCTTTAACAGGTATAAAACAAAATATTTGGATAGTTAAATGAAATGGAGTATGCTATTAGTTATTTTTTTCTCCCAACAAAAACTGCCAATATTTATGTAAACATTATCCTTAATCAGCATTTTTCATGTTTATACTTGTACAGTTTTAAGTCTTTTAATCCATCAGCCCTCCCTCACAAAAAACATGGATGTTGAAGACTGCTTTCACATAAGTGTTGTTACATATACAGATAAATGTGATCATATCTTGTTAATAAATTACCATTTGAGCGTTTTTAGCAGATTAAGACTGAAGTGCTGCTTGANGTTTTTTAATTGGGTTTGAGTTTCTGGGGGGTTTTTTCTGGTTTTGTGGGTTTTTTTATTTTATTTTTCTTTGGTCTGTTTGGTTTCTTTTGAAGCACAGTGACAATGAAAGCATTGGGGGTTTGCATGTTTTTGTCAGGTGTGTGTCTTATATGGAACCAGTGTTGATGGATATGAAGATTAGGTTTGTGTTTTTAAAAAAAAAAAAAAACCAAACCACCTAAGGCTTTTTAAAAACTTTTCTATCTACCTTGTGTTCCATAGCTATTGTTTCCTTAAATTTATGGTCAGTTTAACATTTTTAAATTTGAGTATCCCGAAGCAATTCCCTGTGAAAACATGATGAATTTGTTTCGTCCTTTGTTCCATCTTCTCCTTCCTTCTTTTCCTTCTGGTTTCTCCCCATCTGTTCACCTATTGACACTTAAGTTGAAAAAGCTGGTCCAATTTTGGGCAAATGCAGAAGGTACAGTATTGGGGAATACAGTTCTTCTCTACATTGTAAAAATTCACTGCTAAGTTTACTGTATTGCCTCCATTAAGTCTTAGTTGTCCACTTATGGCCGATACTCCAGTACTTCTCATGCCTAAATACTATTGCTTTAGGTGCTGCAAAGCAAATAGTACGTGAGGAGTATGTTTTAAGTTTAAAAACTGTTTAAGGGAGCGCAAAGAGGCTGACTACAAATCATAACGAACCTTTTTCTTCTTTGTTTTCTGGTGCATTAACTATTGAATATACCACACATCAAAATGGAAGTCTGAATCTAATAACCTATTTAAGGCATAGTATTGCTGGACAAAATGGCTACATATGACAGCTTTACATTCTATAAGAACTGCTATCAAAACATAACTATACTGTGGCTTGTACAGAAAATCCGTTTTCTGGAAACTGTAACAGAACCATTCAATCTTGGTTTGTTTTTATTTCACTGCAATGTAAATAATTTCAGTAATATTAACTAGCCCCTCAAAGGCAAAAATATAAGTTCATGAAGGGGGGATTTTATTAAGACAAATAAACTGTTCTAATTAAAATTCTCCTTTGTGTGTCATCTGTTTAGGTTCAAAATTGTTGAATGGAATACTCACTGTAAAATATTGCCAACATATGTTATGCTGTAATAAATTATTTTGTACACACTTGCCTTTGGTTTGGAATTTTTGCATATTTACAGACATCAGACTTCAGTCCATCACATTCGTTAGGTTTTTTCCATTCAGTTGCAACATTCACTGGTTTAATGTGAATCTGCAAGTAGTTAAGCAAAAAAAAAAAAAAATCACTGTTTAGCACATTGAGACATGTAACTCCCTCACTATATAGTAACATACTGCCCTGAGAAAAATGGCAAGCTGGTTTTGTTATGTATTTACCACGTGCCATTTGTTGTGGAACAACTTGCTCTCAAAGATATCTCGAGCAGGGAGAGGTAGTTGCCTGTAATGGGATTGTTCTAGCTCAGCAGTACCCTAGAAGCACTAGATCGACCTGCATAAGGTGAAGGCATGAAGTAGTGCAATGGTCTTCTGTGTTGTATAGCGATGACTTACATTGCTAGAGATCTAATTCAGGCCTTCAAACGAAGGCTGTGGCACTGTAGATAAGGCTGCTCATCCAGTCCTCTGCTATCTGTTTAGCTTGACACTTTAAATCAGACTTGAGCAAAAGTGCCTGGGCTATCTTTTCAGCAGTTTATGCCTTGAGAAAGTAGATGAATAGTTTTGATTTCTAGACTAAGAATTCTAGGAACTCTTGAGAATTCTGAAAATATAAAAATTGAGTTATCTGTCACCCAGTGTGTGGTTTGGGTTTTCCCTTAAAACTGCTGGAGGCATAAGCTGCTGAGTTTTCTTCAGGGCTGTCACTGCAGGTGTGAACTGCTTCGGATAATACATGCTTGGCAATCCTGTATACTATTGCAAAGAGCACATAGGGTCGTGTGGGAAGGATAACAAAAATAATGGAGGGGAACAGATGTCAAGGAAAGGTATTTTTCTTTAAAATATTCTGAAAAGATTTGGTGTCTTTTCAGTAACTTGAATTAGAAGAGGCATCAAACTTAACAGGCCTGTTAAGTTGTCCCAGAAGTAAAGACCAAATAATTGTGTTAATAACGTAAATGTCAGGAGTACTCACTGACCCAGCATCCAGTCTCACGTAGGGTCTTGCGGTACTACTGCCATCTCACATGAGCTCCCCCTTTCCTTCTCTCGCTCCCACAAGTGGGCAGGCAGAGAGGCTTACCCTAAGGCTGACAAACTTCTCATTATAGGGAATAAGCCTGTCCCAACAGCCCAGCCCCTAATGGATAACAAAAGGGTAGTCTAGAATTAGCAGTTATGGTGGAAGGGGCAGTTTCTCACATCTGTTCAGCTTTAGCATCTCCAGACTTCCCAAATAATGACTCCCTCACCTAGGAAGAGGTCAAGCTTTAAGTGTGACACACAAGATTGAAATGTAATGATGTTTTCCTATGTGAATGCACTTGCCACTTGTAGCCAACAGCATCATTGTATGTACTTTTGATATTTGTTTTTTCATGTCTGAAACTGCAGGTGTTAATGAAAAGTGGTCAGTTCATGGATTTTCCACTGGAGGGAAGCCTTGCATCCAGAATATTTTCATAGCAATAAAAGGCTGCAGTTTTCTCTTGTTTATTTTCAGGTGTTTTCTGGTTTTGTAGTAAGAACATAGGGAAATGCCTATCTCCTGTTTTTCTTTCAGGCAGTGGAGAGAAATTGTTAGTGCTTGTGTGCTTAAATGGCTGAATTAGGCTCGTATTCATATAACCCAGTTCTCCGTAGGCACTGATTTGGGGATCTGAGGTTGCTTGGGCTTATTTCATACCTGCTGAGAACAGAGACACTGGGAGAGGCTATCTGAGCCCACAGATGGTCAGAAGCACCTCTTGGGAGGTCCTGTGTCATACACAGAAAGTGTCAGTCAACTCAATTCCTGCCTTACTCCCTCCGGCTTCTGAAGAGCAGCTGTAGTCCTTCTCTGCTGCCTGTAGGCTGAGGCAGGATGTATTGCCTTAAAGATTAGCCTTCGCTCCAATTAATTTATCATGGACTAAATATGCTGTCTGTTCACCACTCAAACTTTGCTGCTTAGACATATTTCGAGTCTAGACAAAGTATTTGAGAACTTGTCGTTAGCGCTAAAGAGGAGGTTCAGGTTTTGAGAGGTTCCTAGAGGTATTTTAGGTATGCAGTAAGGCAGGAGAAGGAAATGTGTGGTATTCCTAGGACTGATTTCATATGATAAATGGTCAAACTTAAAGCAAACCAGGAAGCGAGGACTAGAGCCGGAGCTGTCTTACTGTTCCCCATGCAGAGTGCCTCGTGTGGAGCAGTCCTAGTTCAAGACAAGGATTAATACCACCAGCAATAAACTGTCATAAAACCTATCTATAAATGTAAGCAAACTATATCTGCTTGAGGCATGGCTCTGTAAATAGTAGTGCAAAAGATATCCAGGGATCCACAAAAGGCATCGGGCACCAGAGGAGTCTGTTAACTGTTAACTGGAGATGTTTAATCACGGTTTAGCTAATCCATGCACTTGATTATATTTAAAATGAACTCAGAGAGCACCTGAAATTGGAGGAACTTTTCTTTCTATTAATACCATTCCTTGTGTGTCTAAATGTCTCTCTAGGGAAATTCAAACCAACGGACTGAAGCAGTTAGGTTTGCCATGCATAAATTTAATACTTTGGGATCCATAGGAGAGACTATGAATCATCTGCTCAGGGGCTAGAGTGCTAATCCAGGAGGTAAGGACATGTACTGGTGGTTAGTTCAGGCATTGCAGAGCATCCAGAGGTGAAGCGGTATAGAAACATCAGCAGGTACCTTTCTGTTATCGTGCTGTTCGGGACTATGGGGCTCAGCTTGTGATTCGTGAACACTGAAGTATCCGCAAGGTGCTTCTCTGGGACACAGAGGCAAAGAGAAACAAACAGGCCTGTAGTAACATCAATAGATGTAAAGCTCCTCTTTGGGAGTCTACAGCTTCACTAGAGACTTTCTTTTTTAATAAGCAGGGAGTTCTTCAAAAATCAAAAGGTTGGACAACTCTGCTGTCAGGGAACCCCTATATATGATTCAAAGCTACAGGCACCTCACGATGCCAAACATCTAAAAATAGTTGTTGCAATACTGAGATCTGCAAGACTGATACCCTTTTTGCTTCTGATGTGCCACCTAGATTGTAACACATTGTGCTGAAAGATGTAGAACCACAGGATTTCCTGAGTTTATCTGACAATTTGCTGTTAAAAACTTTTTGTTTTCTCCCTGCTGTACTTCTCCAGCCTCTCTCTTCTCAGAGCTTCAGGTTCTGACACTTGCTGTTTGCTTCTGTGAACAGACTCAAATCAACAGCTTAGTAGGAACCTAACCCGGCAAACATAGGCTGGTTATCTCCCAATTATACATAGATAGACAGTGAAAAGACAGCGACATCTAATCGAATATTTGAGGAGCAACCCTCACATAGCTGTATCAGGCTATGAATATTTTGTTCATGGCCATCCATTCGTGGAAGGTACAAATTCCTCTCAATTACCTCCCAACACAGGAAGTATGTTTTTCTGGAAGAAACTGTGCTTCTGGGTTTGCTCGAACAGAGCTCGGCTATGGCCATGCATGGTTCTTCCTAGCATGTTTCATGGATAATCTCACAATACTGGCCATCTCTGAGGAGCGGGGCAGAGTGGGGGGGTGGCACTGGGGAAATGGCAGCAACAAATAACTGAACAAAATAAAGTTGCCTCTGTATTTGGCTGTTTTTATTGTTAGACAACCTCTCATCAGCATTGCGCATCCTGACAGAAGCCCTGGCCTTCCTGAGCGGCACCTCCACACTGGCCTGACCAGGTATGTGACCTACCACGACACAAATTGGCTGCAGAGATTCGACTACCTTTTTTCTTCAAAAACATAAGCTATTTCTATCTCCGTTGACCATCTCTTTCCCTTTATTGTCTCCTCCTACTTGCTAAGGGTTTGTAAACTTGCTCTAATAACAAGAAATTCACATCTGTCTCAAGTGCTAAGCCCAGCACTTACAATGCTATGTAAATATTAAGTTGGGGTGTGTGCTTTTTGAGGTATGCTGTCAGGAAGATGCATGGCTTAAATAATCCTGGATGTAATGGCATAATACATATGTTTTTCAATACCATGGCAGGATAAACCTGGATGTGCAGAGCTGGGGTTTTTAAATGTCTACAGTGGCAAAGCCTGTGTTTTTCAGTGGTATTTTATGTTCAGTTATTTTTTTTAACTGCTGTCCTCTTGTGTAAATGACCTGACTCTAGTTTTGTATGCAAATCCTGTAGAAATCAGGGCTGGGCAGTATAGAGTGGACAATTCTGAAAGCCTAGTTTTTATGAAATAAAAGTTGGAAATAGAAAATGAGCATATGGAAGAAGTTGCTGTTATAGATCCTCCCTCTGGTTGGGAGAATTAGAGTATGGTTTACTTTCATTTCTAAGGAAGACAGGATGCTGCTCTGGCTTGTCACAAAAATTATTCAAGGCTGAGAGAAATGGAAAAAAAAACCCAGGGCTTTTAATAATTATTCTTAAACTGAAATGCAGTTGTCTCAGTCAGAGGAAAGAGCTGGATGCAGTACGTGGTTGCTGACTGTAACACTGATTCTTTTCTTCCCATCTACACAATCCCCTGTGCACTCATAACAAGAGAGGCTCCAGTGGACTGAAGCATGGTTATTTCCCAACCATAAATATGCAAATCCCCATCCCTTAAAGGAGGGTGATTTACTGGCTAACCAGGGCACGAGGATTACTGCTTTTGTTCCACGTTTGTATGGTGACTGACTCAATGGGGTCCTGGTCCATGATTGGCACTACTGCAACACAAATAAATGAAGAGCTCCACTTCTGTTCTAACATATGCAACCACATGCCTTCAGCAAACAAGCAGACTTGGCTTCTCCTTTTGCCTCCTACTGCCTTAGTGCCAATAGAGCATGGGAGGGAGAGTAAGACTCCATTTTTTCAGCCTGCTTTGGTATCTTGCTTCAGTAGGGTGGATGGGAACAACATCCTGCACACCCTGCCATTCCTGACTTCCCCTATTCTCGTGGCTGAAGTTCTGAGTTACCCTGAGATTGGTGCAATACAAGAAAAAGATGCTTCCGGACCATGGAAAAAACAAAGCATTGGTCTGGTCACACAAGGGCAAGTAAAACAGACAAAATAGAACCCCATATAAAATTTTAAAAAGACAAAAAAACACCCCACCACAACCCAGAGGATATTCAGCGTTCCCAGGAAAATCTAGTAAGAATTCTTCTTGTGTAAGGAACATTTTTCTTTCTTTGGTTATGTTTAGTATCTTTGTGGCCAGGTGTTTCAGCTACAAGTATATTTTATTATCATTGTAATTATTAATTACTTCAATTTAGAGTCTGTATTTCTTGGCCAGGGTTAAGGCTCTGGAAGCACTGTCCCCAAACAATGTGGGATGTGAAGTACAAGATGACTGAACTAAACAGGCTATGTGTATGTGACTGTGTGAAATATCATAACAGAAACAGTACAAAATGCGTAATTTTTAGTCAGAGTAAATAGTGTTGATGTAAAATACATCTGCCTGAAAATTTCACTGCCTTTAATTTTTCTTACGGAAGAGATGAACTAGGAGAGATATCTTATTATTCTAATACATAAGAGCTCACTTATATATTTCACTTCACAAGACTTAAAATTTGTTTCCAACGTGGTTTGTGTCAGATATTTTTAATGAAACACAAGACTCTTAAGCCTTAAATTCCCATGTTTCTTGTATACAATCACCACTGTTGAGTCAACATTCCTTCTCTTGACAAAATTACCATTTTTTTGAAGTAGCACACCATCCAGCCACCCTAACTCAATTTCTCAACAATTCAGAGCGAAAGCAGGTGGAAAACAGCAACTGTTTGTCAGTTGCGTTTGAAATGGTACAAGTTTCTTGATGGAGTGGTAATCATTTTGAAGCAAAACTGGCAGAAAGGTAGAGAACTCAGCTTCTCTGGTTCATGATCCAGCACATTAACTTACACCAACCCCACTATGGTGGCAGTAGCATCAGGTAGAGGTAGAAACAGTGGTTTACCCTGGGCTAGAGCCCACAACCCAATGACACAGAAAATGAAGTTGTTACATTGCATTCATATGTATGCTTTTTCCATTATTTTTTTTTTCACATTACCCTTTTAAACTGATACTTACTGCTGCTGAAGTCTTTTGGATAACTTCTGCTGGGAGAGAACTTAATGGAAGAAGAACAAACTCCTTCACTCAGTCTTGTGCAGAGTTTCATGTGCAATCTGCCCATGCAGAGGATATGTGCACAGCCTTGTTTTCCTGAAAATAGAGTCAAAAGGAGGCAATTGCTTCACTTCCAGTTGCCACACAGCACTCCAGCTGCCAGGCTCTCTCCCCCTCCTGGCTTACTGCCATGGTCCCTTTGCTTACATTTCTCTTGCTCTCTTCTTGGCTTTTTGACCACTTCTCTTTGCTTGTTCTCTGGTTGCTCCTTTGCACGATGGGGAAAAAACTACCAGACAACATCCATCTCCTCGCATTAAGATCCAGAAACACTAGTACAGCTTTCGAGCAGTGTTTTGGTTGGTTTCTCCTACACCTGATGTGATTACGCTCTAAGAAAGAGCTTCTTATATCTTTCCACTGCCACTACAGCATTATCTATGGATATCTATTATCCAGAGGAAGGCAACCAAGATCATGAAAGGTGTTGAGGGCAAGACTTATGAGGAGCAGTTGAGGTCATTTGGCTTGTTCAGCTTGGAGAAGAGAAGGCTGAGGGGTGACCTCATTGCAGTCTACAACTTCCTCAAGGAGGGCAGTGGAGGGAGAGGTGCTGATCTCCTCTCTGCGGTGACTAGCGACAGGACACAAGGGAATGGAATGAAGCTGCTTCAGGGGAAGTTCAGGCTGGACATTTGGAAAAGGTTCTTCATTGAGAGGGTGGTCGGTCACGGGAACAGGCTGCCCAGGGAAGTGGTCATGGCACCAAGTCTGTCAGAGTTCAAGAAGCATCTGGACGATGCTTTTAGTCATATGGTTTAGTTTTAGGTAGTCCTGCGAGGAGCAGGGAGTTGGACTTTATGATACTTATGGGTCCTTTCCAACTCAAGATGCTCTGTGATTCTGTGATGTATTGCCTATATACTTTACGGTCAGTGCATGCTCTGTGCAGTTGGATTTTGAGGATTTTCTGACGGATGTGAACTTTTGCTGTGACTTTTAGTGAACTCAAGACTGAAGGTTTCCCAAGACCTGGCTGTCATATATAATACAGCCCAATATCTCTTGTGTTTGGTTTTATAATGGAATCCATTTGGTTTGCTTTGCTCGTAGAAGTTCTGTTTTCAGGATATCACCAATGTTTTGAACTGGCAAATCAAACATCGGCATCATTGGAAAAACCTGGTGACCAGTGAGGAGAAGAAGAAAAGGACTTGTCATGCAGCTTGATATTAGAAGTGTTTCTGCAAACGTGACCAGGAATTAGGTTGTCAGCAGTTCTCTTTTGACCCAAACAGCTAAAAAGTAGCTTAAGTTACACCAATGTGAAAAAAAAGTGGAGGTGGTACCAAGAACATGCAGAGAGTATTTTCCTGAGTACAGAAGAATCAAACAAGCAAAGACCATCTTCGTGTTTTCAGGTCCAAGCCTTTGGTTGGGACCTATATGTCTCCTGTAGAGTTGGAATACATTTGGGCTGGTCTTCCAGTTAAGTTTCCTCTGAAAGAGAAGTCAGCTCACGCTCAAGGAAAATGCTTAGAAACTGAAACCACCAGTAGGCAGCTGGGGACAATAGCAGATCTGCATCAAAATTACTATTGCCTCAAGTCAGATTGATAGTATGAACATACCTTGCATTAAGTGACACTATTCCTTTCATCTTCTCTCAAAAAGGCACCAAACAGAATCTGATCGAGATATTTTGAAATTTCCTTATCTCTCATTTACTCGCTACCATCCCTCTCCTTACCTGAACTCCTCTCCCTTTCCCATGCAATGTCAGCCAAAGTCCCTTGACCCAGAACTTTCAAATTCTTGAGTGGTTTTGCATACCTCTTTGCTGTGGATGGAAGCTTACACTAAACTCTCCCTTCCAGCGATGTCAATATAGGTTACAATTACACCTATCAGTTTCAATGGCTTTTAATCCAGCTGCAACAATAGTGATTACATGTAAACTGCCGTAAACATGTTTCAGAGTAAATAACTTATTTAAATATATCCACTCAAAACTCCAAGAGCTTCTGCCTCATGTTACTGAAAGACAGAAGAAGAGAAAACTGCATGGGCTATATTGTGTTCGCATTTAGGAGGTTGATTTGACAAGCAGAAAATGTAGACATGTAATGGGTTGGAGAAAGTGAGTTTAGGTTTTGGCAGAATTCAGCAGGAAGATGTATGCTTTGCTCACAAGGCCACAGTCACAGGTGACAGCGAGCTGGTCCATGAGTTTGCATCCACTGTGAGTCAGTCAGAGGGAGAGAGAAAAACAAAAGGAATTGTGTCAGTTTGTAGTAAGTCTAGGTTCAGGTTTAAGGTCTATAGAAAAGGTTGGGAGAAGAGGAAGGGAAGTCCTGTGAAAGACCTCTGGCAAAAGATTTTTTTTTTTTTTTTGGGGGGGGCAGTTTTTCAAGACAAATTATATTGCTATAAGTCACTTGCTTTTCCCACTGGTGTCGTGGATTGAGCTACAGGTCACAGGCTTGTATTTAGCCCAGCTGTCAGCAAATGCAGGTTGTTAACGCCTCTGCTGGTAGTTAGGTAGCCTATGTAAAATGCATGGCTCATCTCAGCCAAGTTTTAATTAGGCAGCTGTCCTCATTACAGAACAAGTTTAGCAATTCACTCACATAGGCAGTTCCACTTGCAGCGTGAAGGATAAAATAGACTGGAGTGTTAACCGCTGCCTCACCCTTCAAAAGAGCATCCCGAGGGCAGGGAGACAAGTTATACCGATGATGTTTGGTCTATTCCTGCTCTGTGGCTCAAGGAGTTGGGTTTCCCCCTGTGTCAGCCTGGCTGGCACCTGTGCTTTTTCATCCCCCAGCATTTTTCATTTTTATTCTCCACAGCTGTCTAAATGTTGGGTTCCCTTGCTTTCCTTCAGCTAGAAGTTTGGCAATGATGGGCTTTTATTTGTCATTCCCAGGTTTTAAATGAAGCATCTACTTTAGCCACTTGCTACTCTTACTTTTCTAAAGAATTATTATTTTCACTGACTGAAAAATATTAGAAGACAGCTGGAAATTGCATGTCAAAACTCCATGGGCAGGGATCTATCACTCTAGCTTTTGTCTAGCACCAATACCAGTGAGAAGACGGGATGAGATTTCACAAAATGTCTGCTTTTAACTGTGGGATCATGGTTCTTACTCAACAGGATTGATATTTTGGGGTACTTTTGATCTTTGAAGTGGTGAAATGATTGATTAGACCAGAACTTTTCAGCCATTTCTGACTTGCAAATTCCCCCCTTCTGCAGCTCTGGTTTCTGCATATGTGCATATGGCGCTGCATATGTACTGTGAATTTTAACCTACTTCCAGTAAATTTGCCTTCTTTTTTTTTTCCTGTCTTACATGAATGTCTCAGAAGTTGTTCATGGATCTGTAGCCATCTCCGGGCCATGGTTTGAAAACCACTAGATTAGTCAACTTGCAGCACCAACACCTGTGTAAAGCAGTCCTAGGATTCACTTTGGTGTAGCAACACAAGCTTCTGTGTCCCAAATTACTCCATGTTTCACTTAGAAAACTAGTACCTTGTCAGCCTTGCAACTTGCCTATATTAGACTACCTGCTAACATTTTAGAAGTCTTTCTCCGAAGCATATTTACAGGCAGGATTTGTTGGTTTAAATAGCTATGTGGCTCACAAGTTTGTGAGGTTAAAAATGCAGCAGGAAACCACTGTAAACACTGCATCACCAGCTGAGGAGGATCTGGAGACGCTGTGTAAAATGGTCAAGAAGAAATTCCCTTTAAATACACCTTGGACGTCTGCCTAGAAGAAGGGAGGGATTCAGTAGCTGAGGTTTACATTACAAGTTGCACTGGATGTTTCCACCGATAAACAACAGCAGCCTGATGCGTCAGTCTGCAGTGTTTCAGGGCACTGCACTCAAAAGTGACCTCTTCCATTTGCCAGATGTGAGCTGATCCTGTTGGCATCAATGGCAAAAATACATCCAATTGAGTGGGAGCATGTTGGGGTCCTTCGAGAATACTTACGGAGATGCATGGCTATATGGTCTATTACATAGAACTGACAGGCATAAAAATAAATCTTCATTCTCTCATGTATAAGCTAATGGTTTACACAGAAGATTAAAATTCACCAGCTGAACCTCAGCTGCATTCAATGGAATCACAGGCTGCTTAGGAGAAAGAAGGAGCTGAAGTACGAAACATGAGTATTTACTGGAAGAAATGTTAAGAGACTTGTCTGTGGAGCAGTAAACATGACCAACGATTTTTAAGCCCAGAGTTTCTTAAGAAAAGAAGATTCCTGAACACATGGCCCTGGTAACTATAGGCCAGTTAGTTCACTTCCGTGCCTGGTAAAATTATGGAGAAGATTATCTGGGAGTTATTAAAAACACCTGAAAGACAATGCAGTCACTGGTCCTAGCTAGCACGGGTTCACGAGGGGAAAGTCCTGCCTAACAAATTTGATTTCCTTCTATGACAAGGTTACCCTCCTAGCTGACCAAGGGAAGCCAGTCAATGTGATCTTTTTGGATTTCAGTAAAGCTTTCGATACTATCTCTCACAGCATCCTCCCGGACAAAATGTCCAGCACACAGCTGGATAAACACGTAATGCAATGGGTGAGCAATTGGCTGATGGGTCAGACTCAAAGGGTTCTAATAAATGGGGTTACATCAGGCTGGCAGCAGGTCACTAGCGGGGTTCTGCAGGGATCCATCTTGGGGCCGGTATTCTTTAATCTCTTTATAAATGACTTGGATGCAGGACTTGAATGAATACTAATTAAATTTGCCGATGACACAAAATTGGGAGGAGCTGTTGATGCTCTCGAGGGCAGAGAGGCCCTGCAGAGAGATCTAGACAAATCAGGGAGCTGGGCAATCACCAACCGCATGAAGTTTAACACAGGCAAGTGCCGGATTTTGCACCTGGGGCATGGCAACCCTGGATATACATACAGACTGGGGAACGAGAGGCTGGAGAGCAGCTCTGCAGAGAGGCACCTGGGGGTCCTCGTGACAGCAAGTTGAACATGAGCCAGCAGCGTACCCTGGCAGCCAAGAGGGCCAACTGTGTCCTGGGGTGCATCAAGCACTGGACATTTTATGATTCTATGATTCTGTAGCTGTAAAGAAGGGAAGTTTATGGAATCATTTCTTCAGTGTGCCTAGAAATTACTCTGAAAATGGTAAATTAGTAAATAATAATTTAAAGGGAAGGCCAGGGTTAAATTCTTGTATCACTACAGGGAAGCAGTTGTTCTCTTCCCCTACCCAGGTCCCCATCCACTCTTCTCCTTTTATCAGCTCTGGAGCTCAACTACCTGAGCTGAGTCCATCCAACTCGGTCCAACAGAAAACTACTCACTGTCTTGCTGGATTAGTTTTCTGCTGTTCTAATGTGTTGAATTGGCTCAGCAGAAGATGAGACATCCCTGCTACAAAAGACGTGGAGGAGGTCTATGCCTCGTGTATGAGAAAGAAGTAGGACAGGTCATTCCCCATTTTCGGGCAGCAAGGCTCCTGAACAGCTCAAGCCTTATTGTACAGCTTCATCTGCTACATGTGTGCTCTTTCTTCACAATGACGTGACCCCATCCCAGGCACCTGTGAGATTGCTTGCCCATCTTCAGGAGAAATAATAGAGAGGGCACAGAAGGATTTTAGCCTTTTGGTTATTTTGCCTGTATTCCTCACAAAACAGAGAGATTCAAGCCGGACCTACACCATCTTTTGCCTGTAAGCCATGTCTTGCTATAAAAACAAGCGTGGGACTAAATAACCGGTGCTTGATGGGGATGTGTGAGGACAGTAGGGCTGGTCATATGTGTAGGTGCTTGGGCAACAGAGAATTGACGTCAGCTATGGGGCCAGGTCCTTGTCTTTTTGGGCTGTGAGATCTACCTAGTCACGTACTCGAGGGTTCTCCTTTCTGCCTTGTGTCTATCGTCGTTCATCCTGCTTGTGCTCTTGACGTCATGCCCTCCTATCTTCTTGTTCCCTACCTTTTAACCTCGCTTTCCATCTATGTCACTACTGTCTTCAAAAAGGATTGTTTGTAGCCACTTTTATTAGCAGAAAGAAAAACAGAGGAAGACCACAAGAAAGGAGGAAGCCGCAGAATAAATAACAATTGAACTTCACCATGAGAACTTCTTTTGATCCCCTGCAAAAACAAATAAATGCCTCCATATCAGCCGGTAAGGAGAGGTGATCAAATCTGTTAGATACAGATGGTTTATTGTCTAGAATATTGTTTTTCTCATTTTATATCTTGCTAGAACAATGATAACATGTCTGAAAATGTCGAGAAGTTTCAGAGATATTTTTTTTCTTCCCTCTCCCTGTCCTCGACTCTTCTATTTTAATTCTAGGTGTTCTCATCAACACACAAAGATAATCATAGCTCTTGATGCATACGCATGGAATAACACCTGATGTCTGTTTGCAGTATTACTGGCCGTAACTAAATGTGACAGAGTCTTCCCCAGTGGGTATTTAACAGAACTGGTACTTTAACTGCTCAGACAGCTTTTATTTAAAACGAGTGAGAGACAGCACAAGAGCAGTATTTGGTAGCTATGGCACGTATAAACATTAGGTTAACCCGACTTCAGGACAAGTGCTAATATCTTTCTCCTACGAATAAGGAAAGCTCTCCACTGGGGAACGCCCTGGCCGACGCATCTGGGGACACAGCTCCCTGTGCCTGAGCAGTTCCCCGTGTCACCCCCACCACCTGCTCCTCTCCTCAGGTCACCCTCTGTAACCAACCGGCCCAGCTGCCGCCGTGGCCGTGTCCACAGCTCGCTAACCCATCGAGATGAACAATAACCACAGACAGCTGCCAGCACAACGCGGGGTGGCGGGTGGGAGGTCATGCGGATCCTGGTGGGGTGGTGGGTGGGAGGTCATGCGGATCTTGGCGGGATGGCGGGTGGGAGGTCATGCGGATCCTGGCAGTGGCTGAAGCGGCACATGCGAAACCACGAGCTCACTGCGAGCGCACCCCAAGCAACGCTGCTGCCTCTTCGTCCCACTCGCGACCCACGGCGACTAGCAGCCATGGGGCTGGGTAAGGAGGATCCAGTTGTGTGTGGTTTTGTGATTCCCTCCTTGCAGCTGGCTCTGATGCTCTTTGTACCCTTCACCAGCAGCCGGGCACAAAGCCAGCGCAGACATTCCCACCTGAACTGCAAATAGCTGGGATTAGCGAACCGAAATTAGCCAGAATAAGACACGATCACGCTGTGGGGAGCGATGATCAAGAGGACGAGGGGGGATAATTCTCGCTGTGGTAGCGGTGAATTGTTCGAGGCTCTCAAGCCGTCTGGAGCCTCCGGCCGCGGCCACCGCGCCGGCCCGCAGGTGCCGCCTCCCGCCCCCC
>WEKW01031420.1:249-61988 GCA_013389905.1 Sula dactylatra | reverse complement strand
GGGGAGGACGGCGGGGGCCTGGCGGAGGCGCTGGGGGAGTTCGACGCGGTGCTGGCGGAGTTCTCCTGCCCGGCCGGCCGGCGCCGCTTCCACTACGGCGAGCACCTGGAGCGCATGAAGCGGCGGAGCAGCGCCAGCGTCAGCGACGGCAGCGGCCTCAGCGACTCCGAGAGTGAGTGTCCCGCGGTCCGTCCGTCCGTCCCGGCCCCGGGGGGGGGGAGAATCGCAAGCGGGGGTTCAACCAGCGCGTCCCCCGCCTTGGGAGAGGCAGGGAGCAGCGAACGGGAAACCCGGCTTCGTCTACTCCTTGCCTTAGAAGTCGTGGGGGTGCAAAGTCTGGGCCCGCTGTTTTTATTTTCCCGGTGTTGAAGAGCAGGGGAGGGAGGGAGGGAGGGAGTCGCAGGAGCGAAGCCACATCAAGGTCGGTCCCTGAGCAGATGAAGCCGAAAATCTCTCAGCGGGAGAAGGGCAAGCTGCCAGCCGGCTGCCGAAACAGCCGGCCGTCCCGGCGGCGTGGAAAGATGATGTCTCTTCCCTAGGTTAGCAGGGACCCTCCCTTCTATCTCAGTAGCTGAAGTATCAGCTGACAGAGTTTGAACTGAAGTGCCCCTTTCCAGAAGAGACTGAAACTCGTTCAGGCTTCTGGTTTAGTGTTATCACCGTTCCAGAGGCGATAATTTTAAGCTAATTCGCACCCAACTATATCAGACATATGGAAATGGTACACATAGAACATAGCACAAGAAGGGTGGGAAGCAGATACTGACTTACCTGAGCAAGAAAACATAGAATTAAAACTAAGTTTTTTTTCTTGCAAACTTGGAAAAAAGTTTTACCCCTCATTTTTTTGCTAGACGGGGAGAAAACATTTTTCCTCTTCCAGACAGTGAGGCTGGAAACTGCTGTTCTCCTCGGGAGCAGTAGACTCAAGGGCTACTTTGTCAGAAATAAGTTCTGCTAGAAACAAACTGTACCCATTTTTTTTTTTTTTTTCAGTTCCTAGACAGTATGGACAGTTGTAAGAAGCTTATTGGTCTTTCAGTTACTTAAATTCGCTCCTGTAATTTCTGTTGTGCATCTCTATCAGTTCAGCAATCTACCACACACATGTTTATATATAGTACTTAAGCTCTAAGAGCATAGCTTTTCCATATTATCAGAGCCCTTTATCATCATCATGGGTAGGATTCATTTCATTTCATTGACAGGTAACATTTTACCTGCCGTGAACTTGGATACATTGCCTAGCAGTGCCTTTGAGTGTTTGTTTTTTTTTTTTCTCCTGTAGTCAGCGGAGGCATGTGGATCCAGATGCTGCTCTGTTGTTTCATAATGTAGTGGGTGAACCACGCCCTGCAAGTATCTTTCCCTCTGAGGGAGGTTTAGAAATGCGCACCTGATTTAGGCTGGACGCTAGCCTTTTGGATGGCTGAGGGTGTGTAAGGTGAGGTCTGCCTTTACTGAGTCAAGCTGATGAAATGCGTGAGCTGTGTTGTAAATCTAAGTCTGTTATTAACTGCAGCAACACAGCCCTAGTGTTAGTATTTATTGTGCAGTGTTCAGTGTTGTAATATATTAACCTCCCATGTACTTTTACCACAAATGACACACTTGAACTGATAGAGTGAAGATCCTCTGTCTAGTGAAATAATCTACTGTTGAGAAAACAAGAAAAAACCAAAACAGTATCAAGAACTTATTTTTCTTGCATGGATAAAAACATCCGTAGTTGCTTGGCATATCTGCTGTGGTTCAGAAAACTTGAATCTTGAACGGTGCTTAAAATAGCTGTTTTAGGAAGGGCAGGAAGGGCCTTTTGAGAAAGGTGGTATTCTCTGACAGGGCAGGAGGCCTGGTGAGAAACAGCATGCTCATGCAAATTGGCAGACCAGATCTTCAGGAAGATCTGGGAAATAAAAATCGGTGTCAGAAATCTGCACTGATTTAGGCTGAAGACAGTAAAAGGATAGCAGGATAGACAGGGCTTGGTTCTATACAAAGTCCTCAAGGATCTTGTATGAGTAACTTGTCAACCTCCCAATACAGCTACACTCCCTACATCTGTTTTAAGAATAGAATACTTACCCAGGCTCTTTCTGTTCAAACTCAAGGGTTTTTTCCCCTAGGTTCACACTTCCTTTAGTTTCTTATCATTTAGTGCAAATGTAGTGCTGAATTCATGACCTTGCTTTTCCCATGGTAGTGCTTCAGTTAAACATCACTGCAGGATCAAGGAGGAACTGGACTGAAAGAGCAAGTTCTGACAACATGGATCTGTAGCAATGCAAAAGAAATTCCAACAATATTATCTGCAGATAGTTTCAATGATCCTCTTGTTCATGAAGACTCCTTACATCTTTGCAAACTCTTGTTGTCCAGTGCCAAGACTATTCCAAGTATGCTTTGTCATGTATGTACAGAACAGTTCAGACTATCATATTTTAGTGCTATCTCTTCTCATTCGTTGGTTAATCTAATCCCCCTGACTGATGTGGTGGGGCTGAAGGTTAGGTGTATGTATCTTTCAGCCACTCCTGCAGTGGTATTTTTTGGGTCCTGGGTGGGATTGTAAGGGGAGGTAACATTTTAAACTATCGCAGATCTTTGTTTCAGGGCCCCTGAATCAGTCTTAAATTCAACTTCACAAGAAGCCATTACCCAGTATCAAGTGGTTGTACTTGAACAATACTGTTTCGTAGCAGGGTAAGGAAAGTCTTTCTTTTCCTGGGGCTTCTGCCACGAGGATGAGCCCATTTAATTTAACAGAAGTGTTACAGAAGACTTTTATCGATATAGTTAACCCTGCAAATACTGCTTTTAATCTTAAAATCTCCTGTAAAGGGACCTAGCTCCAAAAGTACTAATGTAAATTCTTACATTACATATTTCAGGATCTTAAGAAAAAAAATATAAGAATTTGAAGACACTGCTGTGGAAAATGGGCATAATAGTACTTGGCTCTCCCACATCTTGTCCTGTTATTTGACTAAATGATCTTTGGACAAGGTCTGTCTTGGCTGTGGTGAAGTATTGTACATAGCACAATGGACTCTAGACCTTACAGTAATAGAAAGGCTCGCATGTGCAGATGTTCACGATGATCTTAGTACTTGGCCCACAAGTATTACATTTAACCACAACAGCTGATTGGGTCAGTGCTGGAAATCATGATGCAACTGGTGAGTTACTCCGACAGACATTCTTGAATTGCTGGACTGTGAGTGAGTACCAATTATGTTTCAACTTGATGTATTCAACTGAATTGAAGTATAACAGCTGTGTACTTTAGGGTATTAATCATGCTGCAGCTTCTAAGTTGAGGGATACCTTATAACTCTTTGCTGTTTACAGCATATATTGGTTGTGATAAAACAGGATTTGTGTTAAGTGAGTGCTGTGCTGGCAAAAGCCACCAGTGTAGATGCAGCTATACTGACGAACTGTTACAGATATCACCTGCTTCTTGTGTGTTGGAATAAGCCTGCGAAGAAAAGTGCAGGCTTGCCTGTGTAAATTGTATGTCCGCTCAGTGCATTGTGCTAGTACAGTATATGTAATGTCAGGACAGTCTTCCAAGTTTAGGCCTAGGATAATGAGTAGAAAGTTGGACTTTATGAGAGGTTGTGAAGGGAAGCACTTTAACATTTCTTGTGCCAAAGCTATAACAACAGCAAAAAGCTCTAAACAATAATCTGTTGTTGTGCTCTCAAAAATGTTTCACACTTCTAGCTCTGGATACATTTTCCCGAGACATGTTCAGCTTCCAGCCCCTCTGTTAAAAGCATTGCAAAATAAATGCATCGGTTCTATTCTTGCACTAATACAGCCTGCAGTGCATCTTCATAGTTATTTTTAGGAGCATGTAAACACTTTCTGACAAATACCCCCTGGCTTCTAAACATGACAAAAGACCTTGAATGCATCTAGAATTCTTTATTTTATAAGTTCAGAATCAAGCAGGTGCAAGCTTACTAAGGGGTTGCACAATATCCGTTAGCACCCAGTGCCTGGTGTAGTGCAAGCATTTGTGGTTACACGCCATGGATATCTCCGTGTGGTTGTGCTAATGCTTCCACTATCGAGAGATGAAGCATAAGCCACTGTTAATACTGCAGCACTCATCCTGAAAAGCCTGCTTATATTTGCAATCTTTTGTAGAGAAGGTACAGGAAAAAGCAACAGAAATGATTGAAGAAATAAAATAGTTTCCAAATGACTAAATAGGCTGGGACTGTCAGCCCAAAGGAGAGATGACTTGGGTGGGGACAAGCTACTCTTCCAGAAAATCCTGAGTGACATTTAGGAAAGTGACTGCTACCTCACCCAGTATGAGGAAATCAAATTAAATCAGTATGTTTCAAAGAAATAATAGAAGCTATTTCTTCTCATGGTGTACTGTTACACTGTAAAATATATTGCCTTAAGGTATCATGGATGTTAAAAGTTTACATACTCAAAAAATAACTAGATAAACTCATGATAGGAGGGATGGGGCTCTGGGGGACTGCTGTAGGCTAAGATGCTACTGCTATCTTAGAAGAGATACTGATCTGTGCATCGCTACAACTTGGTAGAGTTTATCTTGAAGCTATCAGGGTACGGCTGCACCACTCTTAAACTCTTCTACAGGCATCTGCTATGAGTCGCTGTGAGAGATAGGATGTGGGGTAGGTGAGCCTTTGTTCTTAGCAGCAAATCCCAGTCTGATACGATGAAGAGGAGAACATTTCAAGGAGGTAGATTGTTTCTGCAAACTTCTAATGGCCTGTCTCTAACAAGAAGGTAATGCAATATTTATAATGAAAAAATGAAGCAAGACTCTCATGGAGAAATAACGTTTTATTAAATCATCTGAGAAAATGTTTTATTAAATTACTGATATATTCAAAATGAAGGAAACCCCGACGTTTCAGGTGTATAGGCTTTTTTCCCAGGTATTTCAATTTAATGAGAAACATGCATTTTTTTGTAAGATATCCCGTTCTTACCTCTCCAGCATACCTGTTTCTCTTACACTTAGAAAGGAAGCATTAATAAAGGGGAAGGTTGGAGTTGGAAACACTGCCTCACAGATAGTAAGTGTGGTGGGGGAGTAGAAAGGTAAGCTTTGTGTATAATGGAAGGCATGCTTGTACATCTGGATTTCAGGCTTCCCAGATAGCTTTCTTGTAACTATGTGATTTGATATCTTTTAAATCAGGAAGCCTAGACATGTAGGTAGTGAAAAGGTGTAATTTTTGTGTCAGTGTTGGAACAGATGTTTGTTAGCTATTCAAAAACCACAAAAAATAAACAATGCATCCAAGTGTAACTGTGACTGTGATTAAAAATAAGCACTATCCTTGAGGGCTGCGACATATGTATTGTGAAACAAGCTCTTTGCATCATGAATATTTCTCACTTCTGCTGTTGGCATTAGAAATTCCTGATTTTATTTTTTTTATTATTTTAGCAAGTAGGCTATGTTCTGACTAGGAATGAGTTGTGCAGTCTGTTCATTAAATGCTGAACTATTGTTTTATAAGAAATTCATGGCTTGTAGAGACTTAAGTGGAATTTTAAAGCTCCTCTCTGAAAACTTTAGGGGAAAAAACTTTTTTTTGCTCTAAAACTCTCCCCACTGAAAACTGCAGTAAAAATGTTACCGACTGTAGTGCTCTTTAAAATTGTATCCTGAACAATGGTACTAGAAAGAGCATAAAACTTTTCCATTGTCTCTTCTAAATGAAAAGTTTGAGGTTTTCCTCCTTCAGTTAATTACTGCCCAGAACCTTTCAATTGCTCATTTCATGGGGACGTTCTATATTTACATGGTATTGCCGTGGTTTTTCTTTGTGGTTTAACCATATACTGGAACAGAAAAGGTCAATACTAACTACAGATTACTTTGCCAAGGTAAAATACACCCACATTTATTCCACCCCCCTAATTTTGTAGCTAGTGGTTTAGTTTGACTCATGTAAATCAACGCAGTAGCTTAACTCTCAGATTTTAAGGCCTTTTTTTTTTAAAGAGAGTGTTTGAGTGATTTTTTTTTTTTTTTTTTAAAGCAGCCAAAGGGACATAGTTTATGTGTGTGCACAGGCAGTAGAATCAAAATGCAAAGTGAAAAATAAGTAATGAACGGTAGATAAACTTGCATCACAGTGGGAGAGAAGGGGCTGGATGAGGAAGGACAGCAGCGTTGAGGGATCCTTGGCTCAGCCTCTGGTTATTGGGTTGCAGGGGATGTTGTACTTGTGTGGCAGTGGAAGTCTTCCAAGGGCCTTTATTGGAGGTGAATAAGCAACTCCTGGCTGTGGCAGCTCGGTAGAGAGCAAGGACTGAAGCGTCCTTTTCCCAGAGCTTTCGGCCGGGCAGCCACACTCTGCCAAAGCGGATATTTTTGTGCGATGGATATCGCAAGTATTTTTTCTAACAGTACATTGTTTTCAGCAGTTGTAATGGCCTTGATAGCGGAGTCAATGCATTCCTCCTTCCATCACCAGAATTTCTGCTGCTCAGTGGCACCTGTAAGCCAAAGGCAGTAGCTAAAGTATGGTTTTGCTTTTTGAGAAAGATAAATGTTGATATTTCCCTGAAACTATTAAAATTACCATCCATCAGAAGATAACACTGTTTTCTAAAAACATTTCACCTTTTGAAACTGGATGAAAAACATTCAGATACTTAAAGCAACAGTTCTGTCTTATTTTCTCTTTGCCCAGTTGTAAATATTTCCCAGCATGAGGTTTGTGGAAGCCAGTATGAAATAACATTTCCTGTTTTCAATACATTGCGAGGTGAGCAGTCAGTACTTTCAGTTGCTTGTAGAAGGAATATGAAGAGAAAACCACGAAAAGAGTAAAAGGTGACTGCTAGCTCGGATGTGCGCATGGATATAAATAAAAAGAATTGTTTGAATGGTTTGCAACCAATTTAAATGGCTTATTAAAGCTTTTGTAATTTGAGTTGCCCTCACAAGCATTCACAAAAAGAACATTTTATTCCAGCTGTATATAAGAGCAACTGGAGCTTTAGATTTGGTGTACGAGAAAGATTGGTTTGGAATATAAATTCCAGCATCGCTACATTTGGTGTCTGGATTCTAGTAGCATAGACTCCATGTTACAAGTACACTCAGTTTTGTAACCAGTGTTCTCTGGATTATTTTTTTTATTAATTCAGCTAGCTCTAAAATTGTTAAAATATGAAATAATTTGAAAGTTCTTGTTCTGCTTTTTTCAAATACATTGCCTGGACAGGTAATTCCATGGTCTATTCTGTCAGTGTTTCAGCGAATTGTACTCTTGGCTACAACCAAGAGTACAACTCCTTGGTACAAGACTGTTTGTGGGAGGTGTTACTAGTTATTTGGCTTTTTTGTGACGGTAGGGGTTTTGTCCTGAACAGCTAGAATTTTCCATTCTAAGTTTCTTGGTCATTAGGGTTTGCATCTTGCCTGAAAAGAAATGCGGTTGTAGTAGAAAGTTGGTCTGTAAGCTGATTTCAGGAGGAAATTTGTAATACTGTTACTTTCAGTCCATTAACGTTCAGGGTTCATATTGTATAGTACAACACTGGTGANTGTTGTTATGTTTTTAGGAACTAATTTTAAAATAGCTTATTTTTCCATTTTTCTATCTAACATTATCTCAGTGCTGCATTGTGTTCCTCAAATCTTTCTTATAGCTGAAGTTTCAAGCAGATTGATCTGCTCAGGTTTAGAGAGGAGGACAGGCACTTAAGAATGAAGATGAAGAAATTACAATAAAAAGCTATCATGAAAAAGCACACCCCTCTTTCTAAACAGGAAATGCCAACTGGTGGCTGATTTGGGCAAGTAGTAGTAACAGGTGTCATTCACATCATCGCTCACATTTGCACAATGCTGCAGGTAGCACGTGCATTTGCTGGAACGGGATCCGAGCTGATTGCGGAGCGAACTGTGAAAGATAACAGTACTGTGGTGGGCCAACATGCATGCAGAAGAAGAAAATACTCTGGGTTGAAGGTTCTCACAAAAGCCTCTTCAGCGTGTATTGCAACAGATTTAGACTTGGAAGCTAGCACAGAAGAAACCAATAGACAATTAGCCTATGGCTGAGGAAACATCTGACAGGCTTAGGAGGTGCAGTTGTCCTGTCTGGTCGGATCTGTCACTGTACCTGTATACTCCTGTGGAAGGTGGTTTTACGCTGGTAAGGACTGCAGGCTAGAGGAGATGGGGTATAGACACATGCTTTTCTTCCCAAAGATGGTAGGGAACTTATGGTAGAGGAGTAGTCAGCTGGAGGATGGTCTCTGTGTTTGATACCTGCAAACATTGTGGTGGTGTTCAGTGAAGGTGTACGGATCTTGTCAAGGTGAGCTGTGGTCCTGCCCTCTTTTGCTAATTCAGCAAGACACCCTTAATTTGACTAAGGCAGTCATCTGGCATAGCAAATGGGACAGGCGTCCAAGGAAGCGTGGCAGTTCTGACTTGGGTGGACTTAATGTAGTGTAACCACCACCTAGGCTGGGGCTCCAAGGACAAACACTACATGTGCTGCAGATAGGCAAAATTGCTGACCTCAGTGGCAAGCAGCGGCAGTCACCACCCCATACAATGAGACACATTTATTTCCTAGGAAATGTGCCAAATAAATGGAGACCGCTGCCACGTTCTTATTACAATGGTTTCTTTTTTGTGGGACTACAGTTTTCAGGTCACTGGCTCAAAACTGCAGGAACCAGCAGCTTTACGGTCTCTAACACAATGACAATTCCTCCTTCCAGTGCAGCCATGACTAATACTTTGTGTGCACTGTGGAACTCTTCTTAAGAAAAGAGGCAAGATAAAGATAGTTTTTTGATACTTTTGAAACTTAAGGCCTTGTCTAAAATCCAAGAACATCAGAATGATATTAGAAACTTTCCCATTGCTTTCCATGGCATATAAAAGCTTTCTTTGAAAGACCACCTAAAATAAGATTGCAGAACATATCATGTAACTCTAGAGAGTTACAGAATAAAAGAAAATTAAAAGATGCCGTACAACTTGTCTAGAACACAAGACCTAAAGCAGCAGAATATGGAGAAATGGGTGAGTTTGCTTCAGGGATGAGGACAATGCTGAATATATTCTCCATGCTGGGGGACTGTTCTTGTCCTGGGACTGTTTATTCAGCTTTTTTAATAGCTTTTGAAAAATTCAGGTAACCAGAATTTCTCAGACTATTTTGAATCAGGCAGGTCATACCAGGCCTAACTGAGTGGGTGGTGGGATAATTGCCATTCCTGTAATATTTTCCAAATTATACTGGCTGTAGGGAAAGCTGACACTTTCCTTACTGGGAAGTGAGGATTGGGCCTAGGACTGCTTTTTAACAGTAGGTGTGGGAACAACAGCATTCACACAATAAATGATTTATTTGTCTCTTTGGCTTTAAAGTCTGTAAATTTGAGTTCCACAGATGTTGAAGCCCATGTAGGAAATGTCTCATTTCTCTCTTTTTCATTCTACTGCAAAATTGCAGAAGGTGTCAATTTTACTTTATAATGTAACTGTTTTACAGGTGCGGATTCACTCTACAGAAATAGTTTCAGCTTCAGTGATGAAAAGCTTAACTCTTCAACTGCATCTACTCCAAGCTTGCCATCTCCATCAGTAACTCCGTGTAAAGGTAAACTTAATTTTAACCATTGACATTTCTTCCCAACCCTCAACTATACAGGCTTCTTCCTGTGAGCCAGGATTCACATGCGTGCATTAACTCTTTTTCAAAATGACAACAAAACTAAGGATTACTGTTAAGCAAGTATTGTTGTGTTGATCACAAACAGCAATAATAGCACACTGCAGCCACACTTCTTCACAGGTGACCCAACAACTCTTCTGATTTTGAAACACCAAACTATATTAGGGTTCTTTGGCTGATCAGGAATTGTGGTACTCCTTACAGAATGCTTTACTTCAGAATTAACTTGTGTTACTTCTTACTGAAGCAACTAAGAAGCTGAAGTGTCCCACCTATATACAGAAATATTTACCCTGAATGCAAGGGTGCAGTAGGTGACTCCTCCAATGCTAACACAATTACTCAGATCCATATAGACCTTGCACTGATGATACAACCCATATAGTAGTAATTCCCTCCTCCTCTGTAGCTATGGGGTTTCAAAGTGACTCCTGTCTTGCAGCTGATCTAACTCCCCAGGGACTTGTTTCATTCAGGTTAACTTGGATTAACTCTGGAGTAGACGTATCAATAAATGCACATATGTAATACATATGTACTACATATGAAATACATATGTACTACACAGTGCATTCATTACAACTAGTCTTCTCGGATGCATGCTTAAGAGCTTTCCATGCTTTCATGTCTTTTCTACAGTGACCAGTCACAAAAAAACAAGTTAAATGCTTTCTTTCTAATTAGCGTGATACTAGGGAGAAATAATGAGTAATAGTTATTAAGAAGTAGCAAAAAAGAGTTCAATTAAACTAGCAGGAAATACTTGGCAAGGAATTTACACTAAAGGTCAAGATGCTGTTCCTGATGAGAAGACAAAAAGACATAAACAGAGTTGGAACTGTCTTGGAATAGAGCACAGAAATGGGATAAGGAAGCCACTTGCAGTAAAACTAGGTTGAATGGAACCAGTGGTGGTCTCAGGAGTGGAAATTTAGGTGGATGTTTAGATCTAAGTTTATACTGTATGGACTGAGATCAAAGGATCTGACATCACAGCAAACCAGTGATACTGACATTGGTTTAAGAGGCTGAGATTTGGGTAGGACTGGGAGCTAACTGGGTGGGTTTTGATTAGGGCCATGAATGCAGTATCTGAATACATGCAATAAGGAAGACTCCCACAGTAGCAAGGACATGGATTAGTTGACATACAGCTTTTGTTTATTTCCCTCCACTTCAGCCTCTGCTTTTTAAAAAAACTAAAACAGAGGATTGCTTTGCTTCTGTCAAATGGAAAACTATAAAAACTAGAATTTTAATTCAGTCTCCCCTGTTTCCTAAGAATGCATTTGAACATTGCAGCAACTCTGCTGAACTTCCCTGAAAATAATCCACAGCATGTTTGATACCACTGAAAATGATTTTGGGGGATTGTGTGGTTCCAGTGTTTCTTTTGGCCAGAAAAGTATGTCACGTCTAAGCAGTATTGACCGTCTCTTATTTTGCAGCAAAGCTTGGAGACACAAAAGAACTGGAAGACTTCATTGCTGATCTTGACAGGACACTAGCAAGTAAGTAGATTTTTTTAGCAGGCTGCATCTCATGTGGTACCATCAAAGAGTGATGAAAGCCAGTGAATGGGGCGACGGAAGGGTAGCAGTAGTTGTATATAACCTGGCTTCATTTTAGTTTGCTAGTGCTATGGATCACTATGCGGATAAGAAGGTAAACCAGACTAAATTCTGGTCTTTGCCTGAATGTTCAAGGCAGGCAGTTTAGTTGTGTGACAAAGGCTGTCCTCCAATGAATCTCTGTCCCCACCTCTGAGGCAGTATATAGATCAAGTAAACATCGCTTTCTTAAATACTCAAAACTCAGTTAAAAAGTTGGGGTTCGTTTCTTCATTATAAAGCTGAGTAACTGGAGGAGTAACCGTAGGTGAGGGAAACCTTTTTATTTTAGACTTTGCTTTATGAAAGAATTAAGGAGCAGATACCTGTATCTATTGACTTAGATTAAATGTCAACATCCTGTTTGTTCTTCTCTTTACCAGGAATGGAATTTAGATCACTTTTTCTGTCACTATCTAGAAATTGTATTTTCCAGTTCCAGGTTCTTCATTATGATTTTTAAAGAAAAACAATGAAAACAAAAAAAATGCCCTCCTATTCCTAACCATGTACTCTCTCTATTCTTTCTGCTTCTTCCTGTGCTGTTACAGACATAATACTGTTCTAGGGGTTTTTTTGTGTATAGAACCAGACTGCAGAGCCCAAAACAACGAAGTGTAGGACTAGATCTAAATAGCAGCATAAACAAATACCCCCCAATAAGCTATGAACTGACAATTGCTTGTATTAATTAGGTATTTTCCCTTCCCTGTAATTCTTGAAGCCTTGGCCATCTGCCTTGGACTTAAGACAGCTGCCCTTACGAGCTTCCTACTTCCCTGTCATCTTACTTGCATCTTAATCCTGGTTTCACTTCTCTTACTTAAAATACATTTCTAGTTTCATGACTTCTGTCATGGACGCATGATTGAGGTAACTCCATCTTTACCATTGAAACCTCATTGACTGATTGCTCTTCTGAAAAACTTCTGAGTTTGAAGGTTTGTGTAGAACAATGAAAGCCCCAAACCACCAAGTATTTACATTGCTGTATCTTGCACAGCTGTGTTACAGCTAACTCTTACGGGGCTGCCTATAGTATATTGGTTTCATTGTCCCCTTGCAAGGCACATCTAAGGTGAAGCCAGGGATTGTCACCTGCTGTAGTGGTTTTGGGTTTGGTTTGTTCGGTTTTTTTTTTTTTTCTCCCAACCAAGCAAATCTCTAGTTATTTCAGCAGGGTCTCATTTATACAGTGTCACTTGTCTTACAGTGATACACTATCTTTATCATGCATGGAAATTCTGAGGAAAAAGTCCAACTTCCATCTGATATTTATCATCACATTTTTAAGGAAGAGTTGTATTTATATGCTGAAGTTACACAGAACTTTGTACAGATGTCTTTTCAAGCCTAATGCACTTGTTAGAACTGTAATAGCCTTAAATTTTTACACACTAACCCTTTGACTCTTGTGTTGATTAAAAAAAGGCATAATTTTGGCCTGTCAAGCAGTCTAGCAAGCTGGGCATAGATAGGGTGTCTGGTACGTCAACAACATGCAGTCTTATTTAATGTAGTACTTAATGATCTTGTTTTGTATTTCCAGGTATGTGAAATCAATCTTTGACATTGTGCTTGCGTATGAATGTCCTCTGAAGGATAAGCGACATCAATCACTGAGAACTGCTGCCCTTGTCTGATAACTTTGCTACCCCAGATATTCACCCTCTGAACGTAACCTTTGTAAACTACGTATTTAACTGGCAACATCAGTTTTGTTACTTTGCAGCAGATGGTATAAGATAAATTGTTACAGCTGTATTTTGCTTTAAAATATAGCTTGAATTTTAATTTAAGTTGCTTTTATGAAAATATATTTGTAATTTTATATAGTTGAGAACTTTTAATGCTTTTTTCCATTATAATATATTTTTGTATGCAAATAAAGCCTGAATTGGAATCCAGATGTCTGAAAGCTTCATATGGACATGCGAACTCTGAAACATAAGTACAAATCAAGCTCTTATTGAGAACATTGAGCTTTAAAATATCTGATAAGGGTGTATTTCATGTTGGGCAAAATGTGTGATGCTGGCTTCATGTGGAACTTCATATTTTTTTCTTTTCAAATTGCTTAAATAAGAGACTCTTGTACTATGTAAAACTAATACAATCAGGAAAGTAATAAAATTGGTCAAACTGTTACTTCAGATTTGCTTTAATACATGTGAAATAACACTGACTTAGGTGTTATTGTTTAAATCTGTACTATTTCAAACCCTTTGTAAAAGCTAGCTTTAAAATTACATACCATTCTACGCGAAGTACTAATTGGGAAGTCAGACATTTAGCCCCATGGGTTTAAATGGATGGAGAATCCTGTAGCACCAAGAAAAATACTTAAGTGTCTGGATGTTTCTGATACCAGACCCTTGGGTCCAAAGCAGTCTACCACTCTAAAAAGACTTCCTGGTCATCAGTGTTATGCTGAAAGAGTGGAAGGTGAACCTGTGTTTTTACAAGGAACCTGATTCTTTCCGTATGCATTAGGCACTGGAGATGTCATTATGTGAGCTCCCCTCCAGCTGCTGCAGGCATTACGCTTGGCTCTGGTGTCTGAGCTACTCATGCCATCGCTCTCTAATGTGTTCAGACCAAGTGAGCTGGGCTTGTTTGAACTCCAGGTCTCGTTTTGACCAAAGCAGGCTAGTGAACAGTTGTGTGAGTGGTTCAGGTATTGTGCGTCCTTGGTCTGTCATCATCTGTGAGTGTGCCTGTGGCGCAACCACCAGCCAGTGGCTTAGGGACCTCAAAGGATGGATTCAGACCTGTCGTCTGTAGCTAGAGAGAAGTCTGTTGTGTAATTGCTAATAGGAACACCACGAGGATGATGCAAATCCATCTCCCTGCTTTGCATTTTCTAAAAATTGACAAAAACATTTGGATCTTGTTAAATACCATATGATTATTCCGGTTTTATTCATTGGTAAGAAAATGAAATTCTGAACTGGGTACATTTTAATCCGTCTGAAACAACGTTGAGGTGGTTGTGGGTTTTTTTTCCTTCTTTCAGGCAGAAGGACAAAGATGGAGGAGTATTTTTCTGAAGAGGAAAAACTCCTTTTGACATTTCCTACCATAGATTCAGGTGGTAAATTGTCCCTTGGATTCCCTCAGCTGGTGTAGGACTTGCTGTTACACGGGGAGGGAGAGGCACTCTGCCTTTCAGTAGAAGCTGAGGGAAGGGAAACCGGGAGAGTGGAGACAAGCTCATGCTTTTCTTTTAAGAAATGTCACTGACATGTTTTTGAAGCTGCTTGAATAGCAGCAGCAGTTTTGGCTGGCTTTCTGCATTGTAGCGCTCTTTGGTAGGCTGGACAATGGAGTGGTGGTGAGTGGCGGATGTTACCATCCCGAAGGCAGAATACCCCGACTAAATGTGTTAAATAGGCCACAAGTTTCAGAGGAGGCCACCTCAAGCGATCGCAGGGCGTGGGGGAGATGGACAGCTGTTTGTTCCTCAGATCGCATTGTTTGAGGTGCTGGGCATGAGTTTTCCACTTTCCCTCCGCACGTTCAGTTGTTGCTCGATCCCATTGAACGCTCTGGGCCTACCATCAGTATTTAAAGTTGGATGTCTCCCTTTATAGAGTGATATCACCAAATTAGTACAGTACTTTGGAATGGCAGTACTTTGGCCTTACAGACACCCAATTTCGAAGATTTTTCCAGTATAAGCAAAAGTTTACAGCAAGGCATGTTCCTCATCTTGTGTAACGTCAGTTGGGGATGGAGTTGCAGATTTAAGTCACCACCTATTTGGGTTCTTTAATCTTACTTATGCATGAACTGGTGGAGACTGCTCACTTATACAGCAGTTCTGGAGATCATCAGCTGCAAAATCCGCGAGTGTCTTCTGCAGAGCTGTTGATCTTCATTCCCTCCGGTTTGTTATTCTCAATTTTGAACATCTTGCTGTGTCAGAAGGAAGTCACTAATGTAGATGTCATTTCACTGGAGTATGTTTATGGTTTAAGTTCATCGTCTAATTACGTGTCACTGAAAAATGCATTGCTGAGAAAAGTTCCTGCAATTCTCTATCCCCAGTGAGCATTGCTGGAGGCTGCACTGCCCTTATGGACCAGCCTGACTTTTTAATCCTTGTTTTGACTTCCCCCTTGTGCTGCGATGCTGAATTTGGATTCAGAAGAAAGTCTCAACCCTGTTGTGCCAATGCCAGGCATCCAGAAATGGAAAAGAGGAGCTTAGACTAAGCAGATGTATTGCCACAGCTTAGCACGTGTAAGGTGAGGTACAACAATTATTTGCACATACGCTCTTTACCTATTGTAAATTCAAGGTTAAATGGATTAGTTTAAACCCCTATCACTGAAGCTTGAGCTAATGTGTCTTATCTTGGGTTTGCTATTGACTGTGTGTGGCCTGGGTGATGGCACCCAGGCTCAGCTGATATGGGGTAACTCATTAAGCTTGATAACATGCTCATTACTCTGAACCCGTAATAAATGAGAAAGAAGAGCCAAAGGAGAGGGGTTTTTTTGGTTTGGGTTTTGTTTTTTTTTTTTTCCTGGCTGCATGTGTGTCTGTAGCCACTATTGATGCACTGACAGCCAGGTGAGTTTTTGGGAGGGAGGAAAACAGATGCATTGGTAGTGTTAGAGGTGGTTTATAGGGAAGGGCTTAACCCCTGCTGGCTCCTACAGCCTGTTGTCCCGGCGCCTTCCCCCCTCCTTCGTTACCGATATTTGCTTTGCAGTACACGCTGGGCGTGGAACTGGTTTTTGGTAGGGTTGCCTAATGTGAAGGGTCAGAGAGGGGACAAGAAACCATGTTTTTAGCTTCACAGATCCACTTAAGCCTTGATTTCAGTAGTGGATGCTTGCAAAGAGAAAACCCACCCAGAGTGCTTCTGCCTGCTGGGAAACATTTGTGTCTGTAAACAGATTCTTTTTTTTTTAGTTCGTATCATTAATTGTTGCTTTTAGATCATTGTCCAGCTGCTTCACACCATGCATGAAGTGAAAAGAATTCACCACTGGGAAACGTCCACCCAGCGTGGGTCTCTGTAGAGGAACTCAGCTGGAGTTCATCCTGGATGGTGTTCAGCTCAGATGGACTCGGTTGACTATCCAAGAGGTATTTGCACCACACTGGAGCCCATCTTACATGAGATTTCATTTATCTGAATGTGCCTAAATGTGCTAGATATGACATCTGCTAGAATGCTGGAGAGAAACTTCCAACGTTGTGATGTTTGGAAGCAAAGCGAGTATCATAAAGCCAATATGACGGCAGCAGCTCTTGAACTAAATCCAGCTCTGCATTCTAACAGCGCGAGCTCCATATTCTCAACAGGGAAAACTCCTGTTTTCTCTGTTACTTTCTACATTACTGATTTCATTGCAGCCTGGCTAACAGCTCTAGTTGTCTAAATAACTTCACAATAAAGTAAGATGATCCTGGCTCCTATATCTCATCGGCTTAAAGTTGTAAACCAGATCTTCTCAAGGTCCTTTTCTTTCTTACAGATTCGAAGCTATCAGTTAAATGCTGTAGATTGGCTTGTGGGATTAAAACAGTTCAGCCAATACAAAGGGTCGTTAATACTTTAGATGATTTTGCTCTTTCACATCTATGTTTTGGAAACTAAAGCACTTGTCAGTTCAGCTCTTAAAAACTACAGACTGGAGTCCTGTGCCTCCGTTCTGCCAAGGCATGCAAAGCTCACTGGCTTCTCTGGGTGGCTTGGGGTTGCTTAAATGGGCTTCAAGCTGGAAGTGAGTGTTGCCTTCTGCACGGCGTATGGCTGCAATACTGACCCCCATCCTTCAGTTCTGTTTATAGGGTATTTCAGATCAGTATTTATAATTGAGTGCTGTGTGCAGTTTTGGGCACCACAGTACATTAAGGATATAAAGCTACTGGAGACTGTCCAGAGGAGGGCCACAAAGCTGGTGAAGGGTTTAGAGGAGAAACCACACGAGGAGCAGCTGAAGTCACTTGGTTTCTTCAGCCTGGAGAAGAGGAGACTGAGGGCAGACCTCATCATGGCCTACAGCTTCCTCACAAGGGGAGGAGGAGGGGCAGGGCTGATCTCTTCTCTCTGGTGACCAACGACAGGACCCGAGGGAATGGCAGGAAGATGTGCCGGGAAGGTTTAGGTTGGATATTAGGAGAAGGTTCTTCACCCAGAGGGTGTTGGAGCACTGGAACAGGCTCCCCAGGGAGGCAGTCACCGCTTGGACAACACTCTCAGACACATGGTGTGAATTTTGGGGTTGTCCTGTGCAGGGACAGGAGTTGGACCCAATGATCCTTGAGGGTCCCTTCCAGCTCAGGACATTCTATGATTCTATTCTATGAATTAAGAATGTTGCCCTTGTCTCAAAAAACAAATCATGGTATTTTGGTATGTATACAGTCTTCACAGTTAAAAAAAAAAAAAACTTGCTAGCTTATCAAATCAGGTCAGGACCGGTCCCACCTAACTTAGGCACTTAGATAAAACACTGAAGTTAGGGTATTAATAACCATTACAAGGAGAGGGAGGCTGAATTATCCTGAAGATGTTCCTTTGCTACAGCAAATATTGCAAAAGACTGTGGATAAGCAGGCTTTTCACTTGGGCTTCTTAATCAACTGTATAAATAAAAGTGTGTGTGTGTGTGTCAAAAGAAATCTGCCTACAACTGACCTTAGAGCATAACAGCTTGCAGGGCTAGAAGACCAGAGGCAAACTACCCAGCTGGCCAGGGTGACCTGCTTTTGGGGCTTTGCATCACATTGTGCAAGCACAGCAGCTTGCTTCAGCACTGTGATTTGAGGCATCTGTCCCCCCTGCCGTGCTGGGCAGGGCAACAAAGGGGAGCCCCGCGGTGGTGCTTGGGTGTCACAGCGCCAACCTCCAGGCCTTTGCTTTTTGGCTTTAGGCACCCTGCGAGCATGCTCTCCTCCTGTGCCGCTCCGCACCGGTGCTCTGCCTCAGCAGCCCAGCTAACGCGTGTTGCCTCCCCACCTCGTGTTCAAAGTCAGGCCAGCCATGGTTAATTATCCATAATGAGTGGCTTATTGGCCGAGGACCAAATGGATGCTATTGAAGTCCATGGCAAAGTTTGCAGGTGGGCTGGGATTTAACTCCATGTCAGTACATAGCTGGGCTGATGGCTCCATCGGTGCTCCAGAAAGTCTTACACCTTTCTCATGCAACGCAACTAGAGGTTTCTGGATGCGATTTAAAACATCTCAGGAGACCTTTAGCTTAATATCTAGGTTAAACTTGAGTGGGTGATCGTGTTGTCCCCTGCTTTTTCTCCATGTCTCTGAGAAGTAGAGCGATTCGTGATGGTGGATGGGGCTTGTTGCTGTTTCCCCCGCAGGCCTTGGCAGCAGGGGTGTGCTAAGAGGTTATACCCACAAATATTTTGCACTTTTGAGCTGTGACTGCAGTGGGGTCTCGCACAACGTTAAGCTCTGATCTTGGCAATCTGTATTCATAGACTAGTTCTTAAGGCTGTGTATAGTTTAGTAGCTTTATGATCTTGGAAAACTCATTTATAAGCAGTAGCTTGGTGTTTGTTTATGTATAGGGTTTATGATGTGAAACAAAATGCATGTTTTTCTTAGAGGCCAAAGAGAACAGCTCAGCTCTCAGTCTCCAAATAGCATCCCAGATAATTTATTTTGCTGACAGCTGGTACAACATGCTGCTAATACAGCAGTAGTTTATTACACATTAGCAGCTACACATCGCTCTCTCAAAGCTCTTTGGCATGCTCTAATAAATACCACTTTAAAGCACAAGGCAGATTTCTCTGGCATGCAGCAACCCTAACTTAGAGGGAGACGGTGAAAGTTTGGCATTCACCCAATGGCTTGGAGAAAGGAAACCGGCGGTGTCAGTGATCTGAAGCCTGCATTAATGCCGAGTTTAGGATTAGGGCCTCTTGCTCGCAGCACTTCTGCAGCTTTAAATAATTTCATAGGAAATGCCTTGCCCTAGCAAGTGTCTCTGGTATTCCTGAGTCCCCGTTGAACAAAATTAAGAAAAGCAACTTGGTGGTTTTATCTGAGCTTGCTACTGGGCAGCTCCAGCCCCATGGATTGCAGGGGGAAGTTACAGTGTTCAGCTCTGTCCAGAAACTTGCCCAAAAAGCATTAGTATCCTTGCTTGGTGTTTTCAGTAACACATTTCACGAGGGACCATGTAGTTCTTTACACCTTCACCAACTGTGCAAAGTACCTCTTAACGTGAAATGCTTCCCATGAGCTCTTCTTTTCTTTCTCTTTTCTTTTGTACCTAGCAAAACCCCTCCCTCCAGTGCCCCCTTCTCAAATCTGGCCAAAAGATGAACATTGCAACCTGCCTGGCAGCCAGTCTGTCTGTGGAAAGGCGGGAGGAAAGGAGAGAGACAGTCAGAGGCCGCAGCCTCCTTTTCCTCCCTCACCCCCTTTCCATGGCTCAACGCTTACACGGTCTTCTGTGGGAAAGTGCTGCAAGAGACCTGAGCCCCTTTCCTGTGGCCTCAGAGGTAGAAAGCAGACAGAGCCAGAGCCGAGATAATGAGACCCTGCTCGTCTCTCCAGGATTGTAAATCTCCTGTATCCTAGCTGGCCCTATCACCCTGAGTTGTACAGCCATAGGAAAGGCTTAGGATTAAATATTGTGCATACATAACAAGCCTTTAGACTCTTGTTTCCTGGACTCTGGCATTCCCCAGCAGCATTGGTGCCTCGCTGTGTAACAAGGGATGGCAGCTCCCTCATCACATCCCTCCTTGGTGGCCAAATGGGGCTGTGGGGTGGCCCTGCTCCTGCCACCCACCAGTGCGTCTGGCTGAGCTGCGGCCTTGCACATGCCTTGCCTGCACTAGAGCAGCATCAACCACGGAAAAGCAATAAAATAAGAAAGAGGCTTTATGTGTAAGGGTTTTCTGAGATTCTATTTCACACTTTTTCTCCTGGCTCATGTAGTTTTCTGTTTCCCTTGTCTGATTTGCAGGGTGTTTTAACCGCAGGTTTTTTAATTCATGTTCTTTCATCCTGATGAGAAAAGGTTTAGTTTTACACTTGGCTTTTGTGTTAGAGGGAGGAAATCTTGGCATGTCCATTTGTGCATTCTTCGTTTAATGCACTTGATAAAAATGTAAGGTTTTGCCATCACAGAATGTGTGCTATGGAAAGATACATCCAGCGGCCACTCCAACTTGTTAACATTTTTAAGTCTATGTGTAAATTAAATAATATTTGCTGGTGATTTACCCTTGATTGACATTGAGAATCCCATCAGCTTTTAGGTTTCTGTGTAGCAGAATTTGGTAGCTGGCCTGAAAAATATTATTTTCGTGATGCATAACCCTGGCTTCATAACGCGAGTGGTGTAGTTATGCTGACTCCTCTGTGACTTCTCTGTGACTCCTCTATGATTCTGTGTCTCCTCTATGACTCCATGACTTTATGACTCCTCTATGATTCCTCTATGACTCCTCTATGAAGTGACCATGGTCACTTCATCCAAAGGCTGGTCCATGGCATGGTCACCCGGGATTGTCCAGCAGCTGAGCTGATAGGTCAACTCCAGTTTCCAGTGTCTCTCCTGGAAGTTCACCTGGTTTCTGAAGCAGCACGTCCGTGTGGGAAGCACATAGAGCTTCTTGGCAGCTTTTCAAGTTGCACCTGCATCAAAATTAATAAGAACAAAACTGATTACAAAGAGTCTCTGTGATGAGTTCCTTTCAGCATGGTGGCATGGTCCCAAGCTCTCAGCCACCTCTTGCACTGCTTGCTGAGTTTAACCTCGCATGTAAAACGTGTTTGTTGCACCTCGGAGAAGTAACGCTTTTGCCTCACGTTAGTCTAATATTTTGAGCTTTTCACAGAGCTGCCTGGGGCCATTGGTCACAATTTTGCTGGTTTTAATGGATTAAAGTACCATCTCCATTTTGTTTAATACTCACCAAAACCTCTCATGTGCTGGCTGAAAATTCTCCCTCATGTTTATTTTGAATGTACACTGACAGGTATAAGCTGATCCATACGTACCCTGAATTCTATCTGTTTACATTTTATTGCTTTCAGTGCTGGTATAATTTTCGGTACCATTTGGGCCTGCTGCATGTCAGTTTAAACATCAGTCGGGGTGCTTTCAAACTCATCTCTTGCCATTGCTTTTCTATATCTCCTGGTCCTCCCCATAGCTGTGGTCCAAGGGCTCTGCTGGTGCTGGCAAACTCTCCCAAGGATGCTCTTGCATCCTTCCTCACTGCCCGGTGCTTGGTGTGTAGCAGACACGTGCTGCGCTGCCTTGGGGGGCTCTGACGTCTTTGAGCTGTTCTGCCATGGAGGTTTTTCACTGTTGCCATGTCCACAAGGCCAGAGTCTCTACAGTTCCATACAGGCAGATGCCTGGGTGGCTTCTTTGACTTGAGGGGTCTTTCCAGCTCTTGAAAAATTTTAATTGTGGGTTGTCTTTGAGAAATGCTGGCCCATGTTGCTCTTTTTCAGTTGTGTCCCAAAGCTCACCTGCAAGCTGGCTGCTGAGGAGGCATTTCTTCAGCTGCAGCAAAGACCATCTTCAGCTTCAGCTGGTCACCAGCATTGCTAGAAGAGGATGAGATTAGAAAATTCTGTTTAAATATCCCAACGCCCTCAGATATTTCACTTTCACAGGAGTGCAATTGACCTCATCTTACTTGAATAGGTAACTTCTTAAAACAGGAGCCAATTCTGGAAAACTCATTGTTAACAGCAATAACGCTACCTTCTCTCTGTTTTCTGGAGTGAAGTGTCAAATCATCTCTGTTCAGCATCTGCATTTAGCAGCACATTTCAGTTCTGCCTCACCCTCCGGTGAAATGCCTTGCTAAAGTGCCACAAAATCACATTTCCCCACAGATCTCAGAGTGGATATTTTTGTGAAATGCTTGTACTAAAATGCTGCCATCCCTCCAACCTGAAGATGCACATAGTTCGGAGTGGGAACAGAATCACAGAATCATAGAATGGTTTGGGTTGGAAGGGACATTTAAAGGTCAGCTAGTTCAACCCCCCTGCAGTAAGCAGGGACATCCCCAACTAGATGAGGTTGCTCAAACCTTTTCTGGTTGACGTACCTGTAGAAGCCCTTCTTGATATTCTTTGCATCCCTTGCCAAATTCAGCTCCAGCCGCACCTTGGCCCTCCTGACCCATCCCTACACAACTGGGCAGCATCCCTATACTCTTCCCAGGATACCTGTCCCTGCTTCCACTGCCTGTGCAGTTCCTCTTGCTCTTTAGTTTGACCAGCATGTCTCAACTCAGCCATGCTGGTCTCTTCCCTTCCTTGCTTGATTTCTTACACCTGAGAACTGAGAGCTCTTGCGCTGTATGGAATGCGTCCTTAAAGATCTGCCAGCTCTCTTCTGTTCCCTTGTCCCTGAGGACCGTTTCCCGGGGGGTCCTTCTGACTAACTCCTTGAAGAGCTGGAAGTCTGCTTTCCTAAAATTTAGGGTCCTGACTCTACTCCTTGCTTTTCTCGTATCCCTCAGGAGTGTGAGCTCCATCAATGCATGATCACTGCAGCCCAGGCTGCCTCCAATCTTGACATCACCGATGAGCTCACCTTCGTTGGTGACCATCAGGTCTAGTATTGCATCCCCTCGGGTAGGGCTGTCTATTACCTGGCTCAAGAATTTATCCATAGAATAGGATGATCCTGTGATGATCCTGAACAGAGTCTGAGCATGTGGGGAGGTAGGAACTGATTTTGTAAACTTTCCTTACCCCTCAGGAAAAAGAATTATCTGGCAGTATCAGCAGCTCAGTCTGCATCTTTGGGAGGATTTTCTCCCACACAGATTTCTACAATTAAGAACATTGACACCAAGTTATTGGAATTTGCTGTCTGTTGTTTTTTTTCTTTTCTTTGTGATTAAATGGCTCAGCTTTAGAGGATGGGCCCTCAGTGTATGGGCTACTTTGTTTATCCTTATCAGGGATGGGGATGGAGGGGAAGGGAACATGCACCAAAATAGCGGGCAGTCTCGACTGGAAAACATTTGAATATTTAAAATGTCAGATCTCTTTTAGTATTTCTTCAAGATGACGCATCCAGAATGGCCCACAATTAATTTCCGGAGTCTATGGGCTTGTGTTTAAGACTAAAACGAGCTTTTCTCCCAGTGATGGCTGGGCCATCTGCCACTCTTCCCTAGTCCTCACGGCTGGGTGGCTAAATAAGAAGGAGTCATTCAGCTAACCTCAGCATCTGCCAATTGTGCTTTCTCAGTGACCTTTCCAAAAATTGACTTCTTTTAGACTAAAAATAAATTTTACATTACCAAGCCGAAGAGGCAGACTTCCCTATGCATTTTGAATAACGTCTTTGTTTCGAAATTTCTCTTGGCTACCGTGTGACAAAAGCCTGACATTAAAAAAAAGGTGTTTTAAATTGGTGCTGAGTACTGGCTGATGCTCAAAATGCAATAGGACAGTTGAGCTTCTGTGCTATCTTGTGACACACCATCATTAGCACCTCGTGAAATGGCTGGGAGGGAGAATAAAAACACTCAAACATTTCTGGAAACCTTTCTTGAGCTGCCTGTATATTTTTTATACAGGAATTTTCACTTTCAGAGTGCCTCCGTTTCAAACTTTGTCACCATAATGACTCATCTAGCTTTTGACAAAAAAATTTCAGGCAGCTCTTACTTCTCAGGCTTCTTCTCTCTTTCCACCCAGGGGTAAGCAGCTGGTGTGGCGATGACAATATTCAAAATGAGAAACAGACTCTGAATTGATCCAGTTCCCCAAGGAAAGCCTTTCCTTTTGGGGTTTGGCATGCATCTATCTGTATCTATATATGTATACACGCATATAAAAGCTTGGTCTGAAACATGGCAGTGATGGTCCTTAAAATGAGAGCTCAGTAGCAGAAGTGAAGCTGCAGAAGCAGGGAGAGGGCAGGTGGGATTTCAAGGGTTTCAGGCTGTGATGGTTTGCTTTCTCAGCTTCTGCCATACAACAGATTTTGGTGAAGAGCTTCCAGAGCTAGAGCTATACGAGCCGGTGTGTCTTTGCATGCAGTACCATGCTAACAGACTGGAAACTGGGCTCCCAAAAGTATAATTCCTGCTTTATATCTGTATGTAAAAATGCATATGCAATATGTGTCCGTTAAATCACTGATATAATTTCAGATGGTTTCCTCTACAGTTTACAGACCATTTCCGAAAGCCAACCCAGTTTCATTGTATCATCTTTTGCCTCTTGTAATAAAATACTTTCAGGATAAATATTAATTTTTCCTGGCTTTTGTGAGAGCCAAATGGCACGATGACAGACCTGCCAGCCTTGCAAATATAACTTTTTTATCAAGAAGGAACATTACTGTATGGTAGCGATGTGTGGTTGCAAACTGACCGTGCTAAGGGGAGAAGGCAGGAAAACGGAACTCTCTGAGCTTCGCTCAGACAAGGGCTCAGCCTCTCATTTTGCCTAGTCTTTGGCTTTTCTCCAACTGCTGTGTTGTCGAACTTTTATTTTCCCCATAATCAGGCTGATATCATAGGGATTTACATGAAAACTGATGCCCTCAGTTCATCTCAGTGCCAGAATTACAACAGTCTCTTGTTCCTAATGGAAAAAAGATGTAAAATCTCCAGACGGCCCCAGTTCATGTGGTAAGTGATTTGCTAGCCTATATGCAGAGCCCATTTTGATGCCTTCATCTAATTTCATGAAACTGGAGAAGTAGGAAAAAAAGTATAAATGGTATGTGCGTGTATACAAGTTCATCAGGTCAGTGTTTCTCTGCTGCTTCTGTTTGCAGTCCCCATGGGACCTTGCCTCTGCCACCTGGGTGATCCCATCCTCTTTTGGGCTATGTGAAAAGACCTCAGGATGCTTGGTTATGCCCAAAAAGAGCAAAGATGCCTTTGTTTTGGGACCCTACAGCAATCTGCTGCTATGTCAAGCTCCCTGCAGATTCAGGCAAGCATCACTAATGGCTTCTAAGTTTTGCTGAAATTGTTGGGTACAGTGTCCAGCCCTTTTGGGAGTTAACTTCTTCGTTTAAAGGAAGTTTGACCCCAAACTCTACCAGCTGAAGTAAACCATTCCTCCTCCATCTAGCAGTAGGTAAAGGGAGGTTTAGGAAATGGTGGGACTGGTAGAATGAAAACCCACTAAAAGCGTCATGCCCTCTGGCTTGGGTACCCTCATTTGGTACCATCAAAGGAGGGCTGGCTGAAATGGGTCCTGAATCACGTTCAGATATGCTGGCTAGATGGATTATAGAGTTAATAATATTGTCACTCATTCAGAGGAAAGAAGCTGATGGATAAGCCTTGTGCGTCTTGCCCCTTCTGGCATACTTAGTTCCTGGCCAAAGCTTTGGGAAAAATAAACTGTTTTTAACAGAAGCTTGCCCAAACATTGACACAAGGCTGTTGCTGCACAGCAAGATTGAATCTACCTGGCTTGTCAGCTCACTCCTTTGGAAACCAAGCTGCAGTCCAAGCTGTGAACAAGTCGTAGTGTGACGCTCCTGCCTGATGCAATTAGAAGCAGCCGATGCAGGAATGTTCACCGGAGAGCCAGCTCAATAAAAGTCAAGACCTACTTTAGTGGTGGATTATGTGCAAGCCACAGTCACTTCAGCTTTTAAAGGCTTGGCTTCAGACCATTTTTTCCTATTTAGCTCACTACTTGCTTTAACCAGAGCTGAGAAAGCTGCTGACTCTGTACTGTGAAACCTCAGTGATCCGGACAAGAAGCTGATGTGACTTAGTGCTAACATTGTGCTTGAAGTTACCGGCTGTTGTGTAGTGATGTTCAAAAGACCCCAAGCTCCTACACCTAACTCCAAGTGCGAGTCTCCCCTGGTGGTGCCCATCTGCAAGCCAAATCGACCCAAGTCCCTAGCAATTTTAGGGAAATTATGGTGGTTTGAAATAATAGGCTTCACACAGGTCCTTCTCCTGGGCAAGTAAGCTTGAGTGGATGATTTCTTGTCCTACATACACACAGGTATTCTCTCTTTATAAACCGTGCAGAAACAGTCCCTCCCATTTATGTATTTTGGTAAGCTTGCAACCTTGAGGGCTGCAAGATGCTTCAGGGAAAGGAAATAGAGAGTTTTGAGGTGTGCATTGGGAGGAATCCTGCCTTTTCCTTGGGGTTGCTGAAGTTTCCCAATATCTGAGGCTTTTCCCCTGTTGGGTCTGCAGGGGTTGTGGGAAGGGGCAGAGGCTGGATGTCTGCAGCTCTCTCCCTGCCTCCATCCTGACATGAAGGGGGTCTCTGAGGAATGTCTGCCCCCCTAGGGACACCCATTTCAGGCACTGAGATCCCCCCTGGATCCATCAGCAAGCACAGCAAAAGGGTCTATTTTCATGTGTGTCAAAATTAGGGACAGAAAAGTAGTATTTGTTTATGTAGTATGTGTAGGTGCTTTTCTGCCTTTCTTGGGAGACATCCTCTTTCCACTTTCTCCCCTTCCATTGGTCTTCTNCCCCCAACAAATTACTCTGACTAATAGGAATTGGGGCTGGCAGGCTCTCTTGCGGCTGGAGGGATCGACCTCGGCAGCTGTGCAAGAGCGGGGTGGTGCAGTTTGGGTGTCCTCCAGGCCCCTGACTCACTGCAGGGGGTTGTGGGGGACGACCACATCCCTCCCGGGATGCTGAGCCACTCCAGTTTGAACTCCAGACCCCTTTCCACCTCTTTCCTGTCCACTTTTGGGTTTTAGGATTCAGAGAGGAGGAAGGGCTCTCCAAATGGGACCGGGGCTGCAGACGGATGCTGTCACACCCCAGCACGGCACTTGCCACCCGCCCTGCTTGGGAAAGGCTGAGTGAAAATTTTTCTCTGCCTGGTTGGCTGTGTAGTGTTGCTTTGGCATGACTCGGGAGTGACTGACTTTGCTTGAAATAAAAGACACCTTGCAAGCAAGCATCCCTTTTCCAGAAGGAGATGACTCCCTGGAGTTGTGCCTCCTCCCTTTTCAGATGCAGCCCCCCACTGTGATTCCCTTTGGAGCCTTTTTTTGGTTTCTTTCACCCCGAAAAACATGCTGACTTTGAGAAGCGGATTTCAATATCCTGGGCAAAATTCCACTCCCATGCACCGTGTGTGGGCCACATTGCTCCTCGGTCCCCTGCAGGCCACATCCAAGTTCTTCATTTTGGATTGAGTTCACATGTCAGATGAGGGTTAAAAGGCACTGTCATGAGCATTTACTCTGATTTTCTGTGCTTAATGTACACCCTAGGATTTCCTCCAGTATTTCTGCTCCAAGCCCATAGTCTGTGGCTGGTTCAGGACACAGGTCTGCAGCCAAGATCTGAGGTGGGGGCCTGTCTCTGTGACCGAATATTGGCAGCAGCCGATTATAAAACTTCTCCTTCGTGTGGAAGTCTTCCAAGGTTTTTAAACTACTGACTGCATTGCTGCCCTTGCTGACAAAAACTTCTGTTTCTTCAAGATGTAGATGCCAAAACCAGGCAAGGGGGAGAAGATGCTTGAGACAAGGAACCACAGCTGCTTACAAACAGAGCAATGAGCCGGTTTTAGGCTCTGAGACCCAGGACCTTGCTGGAGGGACATGCTGGCCCAGGGTCAGCACCTAAACTCAACCCTGTTCCCAAACACCTCTCTGCTCCCTAGTGAAGCACCTTTCTCACCTCAGCCTCCCAAAGATGCCTTCCAAGGTGTCTGCTATTGTGCAAAGGCAAGAGTCTCCTTGGTGCTCAAACATGCCCCATGACCACTGGGCTTTTCAAAGTTAAGTATTGCAATACAGAAGTTTTTATGAAAAAATTGGAAATCAGTGCTTAAAAGATACTGTTTCACTCCCATAAAGTGTCACTAATGGTGACAGAAAAATCAGTATGTATAGCCATTTCTTTTCCTAGCAAAAAAGTGGAGATGTTAGCAGTAAATTACAGCCAGGAAACTGATACCTTCTCACCCTGGACGTGTGTACCATGGCTTGGCTGGGCGACTTTCCAGTCCACTTTTACCAACATTAATGGTGCCCATGGGGATAAACCTCTGTGATAGAAATGTAAGATTTAGCTTCAGATTGATTTTGCATAGGAATAGCAGCTGTAGAATAACAGTATTTTGTCTTAGAGGTTCACAAACATAGCGCTTGGTTTTGGAAAAAACCACATTAATTAGCATATAGCATGTCTTAGTCTCTTTTTGTCTCACATTCAACTGCTGCATCCATCAAGGACACAGCTGCAGCACGCAACAGTGTGACTAAAGGAGGTTGAAAAATCTATCATCTATTGCTTTATGTAGTCCACTGAGAAAGGAGAGCATGCTCAGGCAGAACAGCCCCACCAGGGCTGAGATGCTCAGGTTGCACAGTCTCCTTAGGAAGCTCAGGGGTGCTCTGGAAAACAGCAAGAACAAATTCTTTCACTTGTGAAATGCAGCATCCTCTTGACTTCCCAAAGGAATGGTGGATCCTCAAGGTTGCAGTGGAAGGATGGAGTGGTTTCATATCTCCACCCCCTCCAGATCTGGTGTAACTTTGGGCTGCAGCCCAAAGGGTGGCTCCCTTTTCTCCACCCCCTGGTGTCCCCTTCCGACCCTTGGGTGGGAAGCTGGTAACAACCCATGCACATGGTACCCCCGGGCTGTGCTTTGCTCTGGTGGGGTTAGTTTTCTGTTTGGTTTGTTGACTTATTCAGTGTGCCCAGCAGCCCCACAGAGGCCTTGTGTTGGTCTTGCAAGGGAAATGGTAGTCACCTGGGGCTGGAGCTGGGGCTATATCTGGGGAGGAGCAAGACAACTCCTCACCTCTTCCGTCTTGCCAGGGACTTGCAGGTGCACTAGATCAGTGTCAGATGAGTGTGGGGCCATAGTAGGAGTATTTTTCTCTTTTTTTTTTTTTTTTTTTTTTTTTTTTAAATAACCCCATCTGAAACTATAGTGAGGTAAGAGCTAATCCTACTGCAAACAGTTTAAATGACAAATGTTTGAACATCTGAAGTTGGTTTTAAATGAAGCAAAACCACAGGAGAAGCAGCAGTCACTGGCCCTGACTTTACAACCTACAACCCAAGTGAGCTCACACTTGAGTGAGCTCAGCAGAGCATTTTTCACAGGAGAAGAGAAATGTCCCCTACCTTTCAGGTGGTGCTGCAGCTTCGTGTGAAGATTTAGCCTCAGCTGGGAAACAAACTGAGGTATGGAAGAAGGTGAAAAGCTCAATTTCTTCTCTCTGTCCATGGAGGGAGAGGGGGCCATGTGTGGCTGAGCTCTGCCACTGCTGAAGCCCTAAGAGCCAAGCAAATAGCAGGAGATCAGTTCAGCTCGTTGCTCCATCATTTGCGTATGTGGCTTAGATTTGAATACACAAATTTTGATACAGTCCGGCAGAAAAAAAAAATCTGTGGCATGGTTACTGCAGCTACTTGTATTCTTGTACTTTGCTAATGTTTAAAAAAACCCATGTTCTGACATGGACATTGGGAAATGCCTGGGGTGGTGGGAAGGGGGATCCCTGATGGTCCTTGGTCCTGGGTTGAGGGTGGTTATCGATCTCTGCTTGCTGGCCAAGTGGCAGCATTGCAGGGCTGCTCCTTGTCCCTGTCTGAGAGGCTGGAGTCTGGCGCTCATCATGCTCTCTGCTTTTGTAAGCCCTTGGTCCAGAGCTGCCCATGATCTGAGGCAGGCTGCAGAGAGCCCCAGACCAGGACTCGTGGCTATTGCATTGATGCAAAGGGGCAATGCTGGTGAGACAAGACTAAATTATACATCCTGCTCTGGAAGGATTTCTGGCAACATGGAAAATCCTGAAGAAGGAGGAAAACATCATTCATTGCAGTGCTAAAAGTACACGAAGGGGACTCCAGCTAACGGAGAACCCGGTCATCTCCATTGTACCGCATACAGGTGATCTACTCCAGTAACTTATTTTGCTACCCTTGTTCCTGCACGCATGTTTGACTTCAAGAAGTTACACTTCATCTCATTGTGTCTTTCTGGATAGTTAGTCTGATACATTAATTTATAGCATACCTTGCTGCCTTCGCTGAGCTTTTTGTACTGAGTATGTCCCCTCATTTTTATCTTCTGATGCTCAGTCCTCAAGAAGCCCTGCTCCTGCCTGAATAACATGCTAATCTTGGATGCCAGATGCTTGTACTTTTACACAAAGGTCCCAAATTGTCTCTGGTGAAAGCTGATATTGTCTTGTCAGCTGAGTCCAATATAAATGATGATCTGGCCTTGGAAACATGAGCTGCCAGCAGATTTGGCCTCAGGCTTCTCCTTTTCCCCATTTGTGAACAGAAGGCCAAAAGTGCTCCAACACCTTCTCCAGCTCTCCCCCTTATCAGCTGCCTTAGACTTTGAGGCATCACACAGTGGGGGGAAAAAAGCTCTCCAGACCTTTCCAGCAGCTTAGCTGTGAAATGCCCCAGCTGGAACCAGTTTGTACTGATTTTTCAAGACTTCTGGAAGACTTAGAAACTGGTAGTTCAAAGCTTGCCCCTCAGTGGTAATGAGACTCATACAAGTAGGAGTCTTTGAGGACATGTCCAACTAAGCGGGAGCAAATCATGGTGGGTAATATGAAACCTGGAGAGAATTTTAAAAAGGATATTAAAATGTTTAATAATGACAAAGGGACTCAAAATATTGCCAGGGGAATAGTCCCCAATCCTACCACTGAAATGCTGTTTGATAAGAAAGGTCAAATAGCAAACAGCTGAGGACATACATACTTAGCCAAAAATCATGTTTTCTTTCAGGACAGTGTCTCTGATTTGCTCAGGTCAAATAGTCATCTATGTTTTTGTCTGCCTTCCTTAGACATGAACATTTTAGCAGGCTAAAGCTATGAAAAGTATTCAAAACACATCAGTGAGACTCCAAGCTGTCTCAAACCTGATTTCAGAGAAGAAACCAGAAATTATTATTATTTTCTTTGCCTTATGGCACTGTAATCCTTTGCTCGACTTGTGTCATATTTTTAAAACTCTTCCTGCAACCAGAAGGGTTAGAAACTTCACTTACAAAGAAGAGGGAAATTTCACCTAATGTGGTCTCCAAACAGACTTTCATGATCTCTGAATAAAAACTAAGAGCTCCAAAATCAATAAGGTGGAGCTCAGATGGGGGGGGGGGGGGGAAGTGCTTCTTCAGTTATTATCGGGGTTAAGCAGAGTGGCTATGGTTTTACCTGGTATTTTGTGTGCCACTGTCTTTGTTGGCATGTAGATATTCACTATCTAGACAGGTTTCTTTCTGAAGTGCTGTTAAATCAGGTAGGAATTTTTCAATTTGCTCTCTTCTCGCCTGAGATTTAAGGAACTGGTCAGTAAGTCATTTTGGACTTCAAATAAGCTCTTTAATTTCACCTTAGGCCTCTTGAGCAGATGTTGTGACAGCTATGTAGGTCCATGATTAGCAATGACAGCTACATAGGTCCATGGTGAGCAATGAGAGTCATACAGGCATTTCCAGCTATTTTTGTAGCCCTTTTGTAGCTCTTTCACAGCATTACAAACCAGTTCTCACCTTCCTTCCCCTCAAATGTTCCCCAACGAGACACTAGTTTTGGCCTCATATGCTTTAGATTAGATATTAGAAAGAAATTCTTTACTATGAGGGTGCTGAGACACTGGCACAGGTTGCCCAGAGAAGTTGAGGATGCCCCATCACTGGAAGTGTTCAAGGTCAGGTTGGATGAGGTCTAGGGGAAGGTGTCCCTGCCCCTGGCAGGGGGGTTGGAACTAGATGATCTTTAAGGTCTCTTCCAACCCAAACTATTCTATGATTCTGTGTTGCAAATCACAGCCCCGTCTTGCATTCACCATAAATACAAACCAATGTCCCTCACAAGCTTCCTAGAATGTCAGGAGCTGCTCTGTTATCTCACACAAGCCCCCAGACGTATTCAGTAAATAAGGGCAAGCCACACCTTTGTTTTGGAATGATCTTGCCCAACACAAAGGGACACAAGCATGCCATTTTCCATCTTTTGTATTGTGTATGCGGGGACTAGTGGTTTCAGAGATAGTGTTGTACAAGCCCATATATCATATAGGCATAATCAAATACCCTCTCTGTGCACAGCAAAACAAGCGGGGCCAGAAGCATGGGTAAGCAGAGCTGTGGCGAGCTGGGACAACCCAGGAGTGCAACAGCTCTGCTGATCTTGTCTTGAAAAACCTTAACCTCAGCTGTCAATGAGGCTTCACAGTTCTTTCCAAACCTGGAAATGTAAAAATGGCTTTCTGTGAGTCCTACCCTGTGCATTTTTTCCCAACGTGACCATTGCCTGGGAGGAAGTGCTTTGCCAGAGGTGAGGTACTGGTCCACCTGCAAAGGTAGATCCTGAAAAAGCTCTTTGGTGGGAGAGAGATCTGTGTTGGGGAAGGGGGAGGAGCGGTCTGCTGATGGAAGACTTGGTGGTAAAATTACTGGGTTTTTTTCTGTTTCTTACAGGCAGGAGCAGCTGACAAATCCACCCCGTCTGTCATTTTTGTGTGGCATTACAAAATTAGAAAGTTGTTTTTCAATGAACATGAAATTGCTGAAGAATAGAAACTGAAGTGCCATAAATAGCGCTGGGCTCTTTGAAGTCACAAAGAGAAGGCTGTTCTGCTGGGAGATGCCAGGCCTGGGAACACGGCTTTTCTTTGTTCATACGCCATTATGCAGCAGCTGGCGTTCTTTGAGCACAACTCCCAGATTTGCTTGTGCTGTTAACTTGGGACGAAGAGGAAATAGCAATGAGCTGTGAGTGAGGGCCAAGAGACATCCAAGTCCTTCAACCCACCTGGCTCAACGGGGCAATGGACTTCTAAGGAGGCACATGGTAGGGTAAAGAACAGTTCTGCAAGTAAAATTTGTAAGGGGCAAATTATTTGAGCCCCCTAAAGAATACTACATTTTTGTGTTGTCTCAGGAGAGATAAGAGAAAGAACTGGGATTTCTTTAGGAGGTAAGGTTTGGTCTCCAATGCCCTTGTCACCATTGCCAGTGGGTTTTGCATTGGAGATGGTGGCAGCTGAGGCAATGGGGCACCCACCTGTAGGTTGTCCACCCCTCCTGAAAACAGCGTATTAGTGCCCTGTTTGAGCCATTTGGCTCAAAAATGCAGCTGAAGAAGCAACAGGCACTGATGGGGTTAGTGCTGAGCCTGGCTGAAACCCCTCTGTGGTTATACCCCAGTGCCAGGAAGGGCAAATTAAGGGCAACTTCAGTTGGATGCAACTCCCCAAAGGTGTCACCTAATAAAAGATGGTTGACCTGAGCCCAAACACACGAGACAACTGCAGAAGCCCGTTATGTTTTATCTGGTACAAATGCATGTCTTTGGGAAATCGAGACCCTGTCCTACCTCCCCATCTGCTTTCTGAATGGATGATGTCTCAGCTTGAAACTCGGAACTGCTTTCGACCCACAGCTGTCCGTGGCTCTGCCCCGGCTTCATGCAGCCCCTGCTTGGTTTTTGGCATTGGAATCAAGGATGGTCATTAAAACACGCTGACCTTCAAAAGAGCCCCAAACTAAATCCTAACAATGTTTTTAATAAAGGGTAAGGTGCTGGCTCTGAAGGATTTTGTCTCATGTACCACATGCTGGTTAGTGGCATAAGAGATGCTTGTAACTGGGAACTTTATTAAACTTTATTAAAGGACTCACAGGAGCAAGGGCTGCACCTTTCAGCCTTGTCATGGGAGAACTGCTGCAAAAAAACTTAGTTTTTAAACTAGGCTACGGAAAGCAGGTTTAAACACTGTCAGTGTTTTTATTACATGAGTACGCACAGAAACGTTTTCTTAATTAATGAACACAGGATGAAGTTGTTAATTTGTTTTAGGTGCCTATGTGCCTCTGTGCCTTGCATTGTTTAATTGCTTGCTCAGTTTTCAGTCTATGAACAGTGCAGGAATAAATGTCCTGCGGAGCCAAGCTTGAGGACAGACAACCACGATGCAAGAGGGTTAGGCGCGGTTTCTCCAAGGAACGGTAGCCCTGATCTGGGAGAAAAACCTGCCAAAATCATCAGCTGAAGTAAGTAACTCAAGAAGGAGCTGGGCAGGTTTCCAGAGCAGGGTATGAGGTAAAGCCATTAACAGGATTTTTGGTTTTAAGATAATGAGAGCTCGGTTAGCGATTGGGATTTCCTGGACTTATGGGCCTTAGGAAATGCTAGAAACAGACGTGGATGGCTCACCTGGGGGCAGTGGGTGCAAGGGCTGCTCTGTGCCCACCACCAGTCTCCCCTGCCCCAGCGCCCACCCAATTCCCTGCAGAAGAAAGTGCCTGGTGGGGGTGTCCATGCCATGTTGGTGCTCCCCCAGACAAGGGAAGGGTGAGCCCCCCAGTTTGGCCCGGCTCACCTGCCTGCTTGGCAGCCATGGGGCAACAGTTGGTGGTCTGCACCCAGAGAAGGATGGGGTTACCTCCAAGGCAGGGGGTCTTTTGGGTATTTTTGTTATATTCCATATTTTTCCAGTTATTTGGACAAAGGAGCTCATTCTTTTCAGGGACAAAACCCAGCCAGTGACTGTGAGAGCACAACGGGGTTTCTGCTTACAATTTGTAACTTCTGGGGTTTTAATACCAAACTGTGCCCTTGCATTTGGGGGAGCTGGAAAGAAATTTTTGATTTTAAGGGTTTTCTGACAGGGTTGTGCTAAAAAGATGAAGGAACGTGTAAAAACGAATCAGCCACTAACTGTGAGGTCTAAGTCTGGGCAGACTCAGAAACAGGGTAGTGTGTGCTGGCTCCCTGCTGAATAGTCAGCAGGACCTTGGATGATGGATTAGTCATCTTATTGAGCTTCTTATTTGTCTGTGTCCTTAGGTTCCTGCTGCTTTTCTGCATGCTGGGGTCTGGACCTGACCCTCTTAAACCTGACCCAGAGGGCTGCCATTCTGCTGCCCTTTTGTGTCTGGTGGCCCCTGAGTAATGGGAGCCAACATGTTTGACATGACCACCGGGAGAGAAAAGATATCCCCTCAAAATCCTGATTGCTCTCTCCTTTTTTTTTTTTTTTTTTTTAATATGCATGGACTACACTTAGCATAAATTAACGGAGCCCATCAGCCTAAATGAAGAGAATCATCTTCATGTGGGCATCCAAGATGGAGCTGGACCTTTCCTAAAGCACTTTGTAAAAATTAGGTTGTGCCAAAATTGGCACATAGGTAGCATCGTATCTGGCTGTGCAAGGGTTAATGCGATGATAGGATGTCTCTTTGCTTTAAGTTTTCTCCATAAGCAAAATAAATAGTAATAAAAAAGCTAGCTTTCCAGAAAAATAAGGTTAAACCAAACTGCCAGCTGTGTCTTCACAAACACCACAGCCTCTGAACTGAAAATAAATAATGTTCAAACCCCAACTAAGGGTAATGGAACTAGTTAATTTTATGCCTATGGGTAAATTTTCTCTGTCTTTGTCTCCCTGAAGAGTTTACATTATCTTGGTGCCTTTCAGTGTTAACTAAGGCTCCATGACCGACGCAAAGATACTGGGAGTTTCATTTACTAGAAAGGGATATTCAAATACTCGTATACACTAGCCCTCGTTAAATTAAAACCGTCTCAGTCACAGGGTTGTTGCAAGAATCTTCCTATCTTGTCCTAATACAATCCTGTACCATAATGCTTTAGTGCCCTCTGAGAAAAACCTCTGCTTGTTTCATTTTTCCCCACCCTTTCCTGCATGAGGCACGCCTGCCTTACGGGGACTTGGGAGTGTACTGGTGCATCCTCCCCACTGTGGGCAAGGCTGGCTGATTAGCATCCACAAGACTAGATCCCAAATAACAAGGTTAAAACCAACGCATTCTTCTCACTTGCAATGATCCTACACATGCAGGAGCTAAGAAACAGGAAGAAACAGTATATGACATGAGCTACAGCCTAAAGCAGAGGAGAACAACATTTGCTACATCACTAGTTAGGGACACGGGAGGTTCAGCACGTTAGCTGGGTGGAAAGCTGGCAGCCACGAGCATCACTGTTTAGAGGGAAGCGGAGTTTCAGGTCTGGAGACTGGTCCCTTACAGTGTAGGTCCAGGTCCATCCAAAACTCTGGAGGTTAAGAAAAATTTAAAGGCCAAGTGAAAGACACTTACCTGGTTTCGGGCAGAGTGTGAAATTTGAGCAATTCAAAGGGGGTTGATTTTTTTTTTTTTTTTTTAATTTTTAAACCCATAAGATGTTGGATTCTTGTTTTGAGGAAAAAAATGACTAAACTTTGACATTCACTGCCTTGCGAGCCTGAGTTGCTCACATTCACACACACTTTTCCTAGAAGAAATCATCCAGAGAAACAACGTGCCTTTTGTTAATAGCAGCCAGTTGGATTAAATAATGCTGCTTTCAGACTCCTCCACAATAATGGAAAAAACTTTGTGACCTTTTGGTTTGCTGTCTGCCATCATCTCAAGTTAGGCTGGGCTTTGCAGGCTGCAGGGTGACAGGCAGGATGCCCTGGGCCCTCTGAAGAGGTGTGTGTTTGGTTTCTGGTGTATGCACTGAGCCAGTTTCAGCCGAAAGCACAGGGAGACGCTGCCCTCCAAAGCCCTGGCCTTGAAGGGTGAGAGCAACTGGGAAGAGCTGCTGGGTGGGATGTGGAGACGCCAAGTCTAGAGTCCGACATCTACTAAGAGCCATTCTCCATGGCACTTGAGAGGATTAAATAGAGACAGAAAAGAGCTCTTTTGGGGTCTCTTCTGTCTCACTCTGTGCCTGGGCACACTTTTTCTTGACTACTTGCTTTTTTTTTCCTCAGCTTGGCCTTTGGATCATTTCCCGCCTCTTTCTAGCCAGCCCCCTCGCATCTATTTCTGTTCTCATTTATTTTAGCAAAATGAGTTCTCCTCTCCTGCTTTCCCTCTTCCCTCTTCATTGTTTTTTGTGGTGGTAGTGGAGGGAAGGATCTTCTGACTTTTTTGATTTTTTGGAGAATAGCTTTTTTTTCACCTTGCAAATCACATTACTGAGGCAACATGCTTTAGCTGAGGGTGCACACCAGTGCTATAGAAGTAGGAAGCTTCTAAAAAAAAACCACACGCTGACTACAAGTCCTGTAACAGATTTTATCACAGGTGTGCTGGGTGGAGTATGCCACTAGCATCTCAAAAGGCTCACGTGGTAGTTCATTATAAGGGCCATGCTTAGGCATTAATGTAATGACTTGCTGTAGCTGCTTAGCGTAAATTACTGGCTTGCTTTAGCAAATCACTTATAAAATTTTTTATTCAGGTCAGGTCATCCAGACAATGCTGAGAAAGGGATGGGGGTGGGTGGGGGTGTGTGTGTGTGTCTGTCTGTGTGTCTGTGTGTGTTTTGACCTGCTTCCAACAAGTTAAAGCACCAGAATCTTTCAACTGCTTTGTAAATCATTGAGCTGCATTTATAGAGATGTTTTACTTATATTTTGTGATTCCAAGTATTGGATAAATGTCATAAGATAGTAGTTTTAAATGATACCTTGGCCTTTGGCAGTACCTAGCTCTTCTCTAGCTGAGTAATTTATCTATTCATATGCATGTGGATAAAAATTCAGTGTTGATCTCATAACTGAAGAACAGAGGAGAAAGGACTCACTCTGTTTTCATTGCATTATAAAACTTACTAATGAGTTTAGAGCTATAATACCACATGCTAAAAACCTAAATAAAAGAATTTGTACTTCTTGGCATCCAATGCACAAGCAGCATTAACTATTAACAAGCCCATGTTTGGATATGCAGGCTTGGCTCCTTAGTGTCGTGGCGTGGGTTTGTGCTGTGTTAATCCAGATCTTGTGTATTTTAAGCTCTTCTGCTTCCAACCTGTCCTGCCTGCAAAAGACCAGACCCTGCAGAGGCTCCTTGGTCTGCTGGGACAACTTGCAGCAGAGAGAGGAGTGACTGGGGGAGATGGTGAGCTCTTCTCTGAGCTGGCACTAAAGAAGAGAGCTTTGAGTTCTTGAATGCACCATAACAAAGAGGGAAACCTGCTGTTTCATGGGCATGGAGACCTTCTTGAGTGAAATGGCAGCATGCAGTGACTTAAAAATGGTGGAATAAGGGAGAATGAGGTGACTTAAAGAAAGTCACTTGCAGTGACTGCCCCCACTCCAATGCCCCATCAGTCCATGCCTGTTCAGTGCTTAGCTACTTCACAGCAAATTTGTGAAATCACAGCGAATTTGCATTCCCCCGTCACAAGCTACATTAGCAGGAGCAGGAAACAATCTCTGTCCTCTTCAGATGAGAAGATAACACCAGAGGAGAAGTTGGTGAGGCCGCGGGGAGCTGCTGCAGCACTGCAGCACCGCGCACCAGGTCAGCATGGCCCTGAGCGAGCGTGAACTGCGAGGCGGGGGGCCTCTTTCGGTGTTTGCTCTTCCTAGTACGATTGCTGCCTTTCTGAAGGCAGAATAAGGCGAGCTCTGGCTCATCTTACAGCTAGTTTGGCATGCCTTCCCACTACGGACATGCTTGCCAGTCTTTGGCTGCCTGAATGCTCAGCCCTTGGACCATTAAGTCTGTGCTTAAACATAAATATGGTCCTTAAGCCAGGGTCTTATAGCAAATATATTGATGAACGTAAGGGCTTGTTTTTCCTCTTGCATTTGGTTTGCTCTCTTGGAACCATGCCACATCAAAAGTGGATTATGTCAGAAAATTGAGGGAGTGAGGAGGACTATGGCAGCTGCATCTCTAGTATGATTTTAGGCACATTATGTGACTTGCTAAAGGGATGCAGTGAGGTACTCAGTCCTTTCCCCTCACTGTGATAGCAGACAATGAGGACACGGAGTTTCAGTGTTCCCTGTTCATCCTCCGTACGGTGAGGGGGTTGGGGACAGCAGGGAGTGGGAGGGACCCACAGAGCAGTTTCAGATAATTCAGATGGAAAAAAAAATAATATATATATAGTCAGTTTGGTGCATCAAATTTCTGCCACACTTTCTGCTGCTGAATGCAGAGCTTGCAGGCTTTTCATTAAAATGGACTTTGGCCTTTCCCACGAGCCAGAAGCAGAGAATTAGGCTGGCAGAGTCCTGGCGGACACAACCCCCAGCTGGGGGGGGAAGGAAGGGGCAGGAGAGGATCTGCTGGCGCGGTCACCAGCTCGGACGGAGAAGCGTGAGCTGCACGGGCCAGTGCAGATGCATAGATGCCCTTGCGCCTGCTAAATCTGCCTCTGCACCACCTGAGCAGGAGGAGGGAATGAGGCAATGCTAAGGTTGCTCCTTTGCTACCACCAAGTATTTCTGGGACCGGAAAAGCATGTGCAGAGCTTTGGTAACAGGGAGGCACGTTCCTTGCTTCAACAATTCTCTGTAAATCATGGCAGGGGAGCATCACTGTCCCTACCCAAATGCATGTCTTTGAAAAAAAACCCGAACTTATTTATAATTGTCAGTTTGGAAACTGTAGTAGGCGACCTTATGGATGTTGAACCAATCCAAGCTGAAATGCAGATGTTGGTACAGATAGCATGGAGCATGATTTAGTCATGACGACAGCAAAAATATCTGGGACACCATTCCTCGTATCACTGTCCCATATAACACATTTTCCTAACCAGCTAATGCTATTTTTGGACTTTTTCCAAACCACCGTCTGCATGTAATATTGTCATCTTACTCAGAGAGCCTGGTCAGAGAAGTTAACATAAAATACTCATTTAATGATTTGAACTAAAAAGGCTGTTGCTAAGGATCAGTTTCGTATCAAGTCTTGGTATTAAAAGGACTTTTTTTTCATATTGGTGAGATGTATTTAGTTTATAGGTGCTCAGTGAATGTTTCCACCCTCAGTAAGAGGTTCCAGGGCCTTTAAAATTTTGGCTTGTGCTAGAAGGAACTAACTTGTACGCATTTTAAAAAGGAGAAAAAGCTCACAAAATTAGTATTCAGGGAACATACACGTTTTAGTCCAGTCCCTGTGCCACTGTTTGCCTGATGATGTTAACAAGCCTCAATTCATCCTAAACACATGCCTGAGGTAGGGAAGAAGTTTGTTTTTTGCTTGTTACTGATGAGGGTGCTTAAGCACAGAGTTAAAGGGTTGAAGTCAGTGGGACTGTAATGGCTCTGACATGGTGCTGACTTTAGAAGCAGAGATCTGTCTCCGAGCCTATCTTCCCTGTGTGAGGATGGTTTTGTGTTGCGTGTTTTTTCTTGAATAGGATCTTCCACAGGTGTAGTGTGGAGGATACAGAATTTTTCCGCATGCAACCAATGCCAGACATTCAGACTAATGATGCTGTGAGTAATGTTAAGGTTTTTACAAGGGCATGTAGTGACAGGACAAGGGGTAATGGCTTTAACCTGAAAGAGAGTAGATTTAGACTAGATATAAGGAAGAAATTCCTCACTGTGAGGGTGGTGAGGCACTGGCACAGGTTGCCCAGGGAAGCTGTGGATGCCCCATCCCTGGAAGTGTTCAAGGCCAGGTTGGATGGGGCTGTGAGCAACCTGGGCTAGTGGATGGGGATATCCCTGCCCATGGCAGGGGGGGTTGGAACTAGATGACCTTTAGGGTCCCTTTCAACCAAACCAACCTGTGATTCTATGATTTGCTTGGTTTTTTTAAAGTAGATTTTCATATGCTTATCCTGTCAAAAGTTAGAGAACACAGTCCTGAAAAAGAAGTTATTCAAATTTTATAATGCTGTTCTCATGTTTGAAAAAAACCTGCACCATCATCTTCACCTTGAAGAACATCATTGAATCTCTTCTTCAAATCTTCCCACATACACTTATTTCGCAGAAAATGTAGTTGACTTTAAAACATTGTATTCAGTGACAATGCTATTCACATTGTCACAACAATCCCAAAAGCAAAAGCACTTCTGAGTTAGGCAATTTGTTATTTTGATGACACCATGAACTCTTGGTTTTTAACCTATTTGAAGACTGAACAATACAAATAACCTTTTAATGCTTGTAATATCAGAGAGTAACTTAGTTTTCCTCTTTCTCAGGATTGCTGGTGCAGAATATATACTGTGCATCACACTGCAGCGATGTGCATACTGAGTAATAGATCACTGATAGAGTCGCATTCATGCAGCAATTTTGCAAAAGGACTTTCTAAAATAGCCTGCTTACGAGTCAGTGCATGACTGGTGATAAAGACAGACCTTCTCTAGTTTTAAGGATTAAAATGTCTGCTGTAAAGCCTGTCTCCTAGAAGATGAAATCCTTCAGCTGAATGATTTGCTTTGCAAGTGTATCTTTTTTCTAGAGGAATTTGTTCACTACAAACTGTTGTAAACAATCACACATTCTTGAATTAGCGATCACCAACATTCCCGCCAAAAAGCATGGCCACATCAAACAGCTACACCAAGAATTGTCTTGGAAAAAAATATCCCTAATAGCACAGTCCCATATGCTGTGGGAGGCATTTTAATTCAACTGATACGGGAGGGTCTTGACTTCACTGGACCTTTCCAAAAACACTCGAATGATTTGGGCATCAATATCTATCAGTCACTAACTATAACACCCAGAGCACCAGTCTGGGGTTAAAGACTGTAACTTACCTCGTGTGATGTTCAGGGATTGTTGGACACCTGTTACACTGGATAAAATGTCTTCCAGATGTAATGGACCATGTAAGATGCTTCCATGTGTTGAGTGCTGTTACTATACAGCATACACAGGGGCTGAGAGGGAGAAATGCCAACCTTTCTTTTCCAAAAATTTCCTTGTCAGGGCAGGAGAGTGTGTTTGCTCTCCCTAGGTGCTGGTAGAAAGAATAGTAAATGATAAAATGAAGGTTGCTTTTATTTTTTAAAAAAAAAAAAAAAAAGATGGGGCCAAACTAGACATGCCCTAGAAGCAGAATTATCTAGGAGCTGAACGACGACTTCCATTATATTTACAGCAGACAAACTGAAGAGCTTTACCTATTTCACTGAAACAGTAGCATTTAAAGCACTAACTAAACCCTTTCTAATTTAGGGGTTCTGTACAACAATTATATTTTCAAATGAGCTTTCTGGATGCAATGTATGGTGAGGAATTGTATTTTTATTTCTCAATAAATATCCTGTACACTCTCATTTGTATGGGAATGTTATTAATAAATGCGATATTGTGCAATAGCCAACAAAGCACAATTGCTTGGTTTTTTTTAATTAATTGTCCAAATTATTTTAATACTTGTTTTGTAATAATTAAAAAGAAAATCTTAACTGTATAGAGAAAGAAAACCTTTGGTATTCTTGCATCTCTTTCTTACCTGTACTCTCAACTAGGCATCAGGGGATTTTTTGGTTTGATTTTGCACATACAATACAGTACGTAAATCTCCTGTTGTCTGCTTGTTTGCTCAAACATTACATCAGTATATTTGATCAGCGATTAGGATCTTTAGTCTTGATTTTATCAGGCTAACGGATAAGCTCCAGCACGACATTCATTATCATGTTTGACACCCAGTGCCGGTAAAGCAAAGAAGTGGGGAAAAAAAAGACTGCTGGAGTCAAAGATTACGAGTCCCTCTTAACTCTCCTTGTACTTCATGCTAACCCATCACTTTTACATGTAGCCATGTGAAGCTGCTTATGTCTCTAAATGTTGAATGTGCTTTGCTCTGACTGAAATCACTTCTGCCTGGGCTTTCTGTAATTTTTTTTTGCACCTCAGTTAAATAATAATCCTAAATGACTGCGTACTGTTACTAACTACTTGGTGAGTATGAACACATTACATATATAAACAGAACGAGACCAAAATCTGCATTATAATTTCACCCTGAATTGTAACAATTTAGAGAGATGCTGTCGGGTCAAATACGCTCTGCAATGAAGCGTTGCTAAAAGCAAAACCCAAACCCCCTCTTTCTGAACTGGAAAAAAAAAAAAAATCATTCATTTCCTCTCCGTTTCTTTCAAAACCTACTGGGAACTGCGTCCACCCTCTCCCAGCCACCCTCCTCTCTGGCCTGGCCCCGGACATGGTCGTATCCTGTGGGCCCATGAAACATGAACTGAAACACAACAGACACCTCCTGAAGCAAAGAATAAAACCAAACACTACAGAAAGTTAACTTTAAATAGCATGACATGAAATACAATTGACAGGGATAATCAAACAAAAGGTTTAAAATTGGATTTACCTTAGAGTTTCCTTTAAAGAACACTATTTTTTTATGGTAAAGGTAACACTATTGTGCTGCATGTAAATCTGAGGTGAGAAAGTTTATCCACTCAAGTAATCTAGAAAGTGTACAGTACATTTGCTTATTAACTGTAATAAAATGCTTCTTTTTTGAAGGACTGCTGGCAATAAAAGCAGAGGTGCTGAAGGAATTTCCATGTTAAAACACATTTACTAACAGACTTATTAATATGCCAATTCTTCATTGAATTTAATATCTTATCACATGTTTACAGGACCAAGATACTTATATTTTGAAGTGTACTTCCCCTTAGTAGCCGTGTCTTTGTGTATGTGCGTGTACATGCATGTGTCCCAGCCAGGGATAACCTTCTCAACCTTCTCCTCCCAATTCCCTTCTCTCTAAACAGGAATTGCATCTTCAACCTCTTTGTTTTCACATATATAGTTATCATAACAATACAAACATGCCTTTGAAAAACGTCCTCCGTCCTCTCTTTCCATAAAGAGTTTCAAAGCTGGCCAGGCTTTGAAACACATCCTAAATGTGGGACATTTTTGATGCTTTGGTAGAGATTTTTGCTGCAGGACTGATGGAGTAGAGAATGACCACTAGAAACTGGGCCCTTGAAAACACTGATGGTTGTATTTAACAAGATCAAATTAATTTAATTAATTTGCCCCCTCCCCTCAAAATATACCAGTCACAATGTGGTTTGAGCGACTGGGGGATTAAGAGAAATATTAGAAGTGAAGTATTGCAATTTATTCTTGAGATCTTTATAAGTACTGTCCCTTGACGTTTTTCTATTCGGTTACCCTCAAATTAGTATCAGCAGAGTATCAGTGACGATGCACACCCCTCACCCCAGCTTAATTAAATCATACATTCAATTCATCAAGTATTCCTGTGTTCCTGATGCACTATATCTATTTTTTAGTAGGTAAAGAGGAATTATCGCCTCATGGGACAAGCCAAACACCAGCCAATTGAATTATAAAATAAGTCCTCATAACTATCCTGGATATTAAATATACCACAACACAGATATCTTGCTAAAATAAAGATAGTTTTTTTTCCTCTTCCTTCATAAAAAAGAACTTATTTTCTCATGCTTAGATCTCTCTCTCCTCCAGTTTCACCTTCAAAAGACCCAAGCAAAAGGGATCATGATGGAGCCCTAGCAAAGTGTCAGTAATTTTTTTGTCTCCTGACTGAAAAGGCACCTCCAGGTACTGAGGCCATCCCGGGGATTCTGGGCACAGCGGGACAGCATCATTGGTCATGCAAAGGAGATGCGGCAGTAGTTCCCTCCTTGGAAATGCTGGCTGTTGGGTTCCGAAGACCATGTTGACCCTTTCCCCTTAGCTTTCACAGGCTGTTCTCCTTCTTAACAGCCACTTTCTCTATATCTGACAACTCTGAGCACCATGCCTGATCAGATAATGAATGTTTACACGCGACGGTCAGTGTTTCCAAACCATTCCATTGTTCCCAGTATCCAGCGGTGAAGCTCCTGATGCCTGTCAGGACAAGAAAGCAACAGCAGAGGAAGGAAGAGTTTCCTGCCTGACAAGAGCCGTCCTGTTTAAATCAGAGATGGAGTTAACTACCCATTCAAACATATGCACACAAAACACTGAAACAGATTGCCTGGCTCTGCCTTGCATAATATTATCAAATCTCAGTGAACTGTGTTTAATAGAATGGGGTGAGATGATACCATAGTGCTGGCAACACGGCAGGCAGAGGAACGATCACAAACTGCCCTTTATTTATTTGTCCCTCTGGAAAAACATTCGCTCTGTTGCCAACCTGCAATTTACCTCCGCCTCACTGCAATTCTTTGAATGTGCTAAGTCAGTTGACAGATTTTGGGTGAAATTTTACAGCCTGGCTGTTGTGCAGATTTGGGTTGCTTTGCTGGTTAAAGAACAGTATATATTTTACTAATAACTGTTTATCCTCAGCTTCAGGGCCTGTATCTCTAGCAGGAGTGGGTTTCTTCTTTGAATTCACGCACGTGACATCAGTGATGCTTAGGCACTTGACAGCATGGTAGATGTGAAGATCTGCTGCAAAATCTGGGGGATCTCTTTGGTATCCATGGCAATAAAGGACCGACCTGCTGGCAGTGTCCTTTGCAACCTAAGGAGCAGAATGAGGGACAAGACACAATTACCATTTCAAATGATCTTCCCTGCCACAAGCCTGTGTTCCTTAAGAAAGGATGTTTTTCCCTTTGAATACCTTGCCAATCCATGCCATTCATGTCGCTGTCACCATGCAATTAAAGGCTTGGGAATGCAGCAGTGGGAGGAAACACTGAGAGCAGCTAAATCAGAGCTCCTCTCAGCAAGACAATCAAGACTGTTTCTAGAGATTTCTATTCACGTCCTTTCTGACGCGCAAAAAGTCCGTTTTGATCAAGGTACCAGTGACCCCACGAGGTATTACCACAACTGGTTTTCTGAGGGCAGCGAGAGATTTACTCTGGAAATGAAGATATTTACTTACTCTAAATAGATTACCATGAACCCACAGCTCTTTCATTTCAACACCGCCAGTGATTCTAAATGTGGTCTTTGTATTTCCTCTTCAAGATCGCAGCAGATTAGACGGAAAGATATCTATTCTGCCAATATTAGCCTGACGCATGTTTATTCAGAGCGTAACCCCCCTTAAAAAAGCTAAACAAGATGCACGTTACAAACCCCATCTCCCTCATGCCCAGTTAGCAAGCTTGGAATTTATTTTTTCACTGCTTTTTAAAGGAGTTTATGCTCTACACCACTTCTCCAATGCTAACATAAGTCTCACTTTTAAAGTGAGCTTTAAAAAAGCTGCCACAGAGAATTCCCTTCTCCTTCCCCCACAGCAGTTACAGGAAGGCTTTGTCTAATTCTGCACTTCCACGTACATAGAAATGCATTTCAGCGACAGCATTGTGTGCATTTTCCATACCCAGTGAACTAGGCAATTATAAGATCTCCTCTTACACAGCAGGATATGGTCAATGCTTTTTTTTTTTTTTATTGCTAGCAGAAGAAAAAGGACCTTCTGTAATTACAATCTTTCAGAACGGATTCTTTTTTCATGCATAACACAGCTCTGATGTACAGACCTGCAGACATGACTAACACTAGCTGTGCAGCTGTATCTTTCAACCCTTTTCTGATTAAAACTATGTACCGAGGGCCAATTCCCTTCAGGCCTTCTCTCATTCTGCTCTAGTTGAAGACTCAAACAGAAGCAGAAAAGGCACTGTTGGTATTTGTGGCTATACCAGCTTTTTGCCACATGTGCTGGCCCTCAGTGGATATGGAACATCACCTGGGACAGAATTTCCTTATTTTTCCCCGTGCTTAAACAATTTAAAGTAAAATTATGTAGCAGCATGAAAAATAGGCATATTGGCTCAGACTCTGCAAAGAATTTAGGTCTCTAACACAAGGGGAGTATCTGAGTCCAATTTTTGGCAGTTCTAAAGGCCATTAAACTCCAGCTTCTCTTGCTTTAATCTCTTGTCTTAGACCCACATGCATTCAAACGCCATACTGGGCAATAGCAAAGTCACCGTGTCTCCATCATGATTATCTAGTGATTCTGCATATGGGGATAGTGCACATCCTCCAGTGGGAGGATGGCTTCAGGTGCTCCCTTTGGATTCTCAGAATGCTCTGAACTAGCTGGCCATAACTGCAAGACCCACGAACCATTCTCCTTCCTGCCACGAGTCAAAGCTACTGCTTCTTGATAGTACATAAAAAAACCCAGGATGATAGATGAAAACTCGGACATGAGCTGACAGCGTATGCTCGCAGCCCAGAAAGCCAATCACATCCTGGACTGCATCAAAAGAAGCGTGGCCAGCAGGTCGAGGGAGGTGATTCTGCCCCTCTACTCCGCTCCGGTGAGTCCCCACCTGGAGTGCTGCGTCCAGCTCTGGGGCCCTCAGCACAGGAAGGACATGGACCTGTTGGAGCCGGTCCAGAGGATGGCCATGAAATGATCAGAAGGCTGGAGCACCTCTCCCATGAGGAAAAGCTGAGAGAGTTGGGTTGTTCAGCCTGGAGAAGAGACAGCTGCAGGGAGACCTTATTGCAGCCTTTCAGCACTTAAAGGGGGCTTTTAAGAAAGATGGGGATGGACAATTTTTAGTAGGACCTATAGCAATAGGACAAGGGGCAGTGGTTTTAAATGAAAACAGATTCAGACTAGATATAAGGAAGAAATGTTTTACAATGAGAGTGGTTAAACACTGGCACAGGTTGCCCAGAGAAATGGTGGATGTCCCATCATTGGAAGTGTTAGAGGTCAGGTTGGACGGGGCTTTGAGCAACCTGATCTAGTGAAAGATGTCCCTGCCCATGGCAAGGGTTTGGATGGGTTGATCTTTAAAGGTCCCTTCCAACTCAAACTATTCTATGATTTTATGATTCTATGATCAAAACCTTAGTGCAGAACACCAGCATGGGCAACTATGCCTAACTTCAGTGCAATAGAAGCATAGCTTAGATTTATGATGAATGGAAACAAAGAAAGTTGTATTAGGGATAAAACAAATATACTTACCTATCTGCCTGGTCTCCTAAGGATCCTATAAATATGGCAAAAGCATTGACTTGAGCATTGGTGGTCAAGGCTTGGGCAAACCTTGATGGCTGAATACCGTATCGCTCGAGATTTGCATCACTCAGGACAATAACAAAATACTCGTCAGCCTCTTCCTTGGCGATTTCACGAATGGCGTGCTCTGTCCCTTCCAAGGTATGGTCTCCACTCATGCAGAACTGAGCATGGGCATGCATGATCTGTGTGCACAGCATAACCAAGTGGAAATACATAAGATGACTTTATGAATAAAATTCATTTCAGCTGGCACAGGGGAGAGCAAATATTCAGTTATGCTATATTAGGGGATGCTTCAGAAATGTGGAGAGTGCTCCTCACAGTACAGAAGATGCAGCTTTTTGTACATAATACGTCATATTTTAAGACAGGCATAATTTCTTAAAAACAGAGGGTCAAACAAACAAAATCCACACATGGACAGAATTAGACCGGACCTCAAGGAAGGTAAAATACTTTGATCAGCTGCAGTTTGAGCAGCTACATTCCTATCTATTTAAGGAAGAAAACAGGGCTTAGTTTCCTAATACTGTGACCGGCTCCTGCCTGTTTATAATTTGCACTAGACTTCCAAACCCTAAGAGTGCTACAGCTGTTATCAAATATCTGAATCCTGACATCGGCAGCAAGGTTTAAAAATGCTGAAATGGCTTGTTTGAGCTTTTATGAAATAAATACACTGTTTGCATTGAAGAAGCTGTTTCCTATGCAGAAGGCAAGGAAATTTAGAAATTAGAAAATGCTCCTAAGCCAAGTAACTGCTGATCTTTTAAAAATACCTTTTGAAGGAAGCTCAAATACACAGTTCTAACCTATCAAGCTGCCAACTAGGTAAATCCTGCAATATACTCAAATTTCTGCATCTTATTGCAGTAAAGTCTTGATGAATACATTCACTTTGCAATTGTGATTTAACAAATTTTGAGTCTAGCACTGACACATTTTCCCACTGCTACTGTGACACCTCACTTCTTGAAGGTACCAGACTAAATCAATGACCTGGTATCCCTCTACAGTTTAAATTAGTCACTCACGCACTAATATCACCACACTATTTAGGGAGAGCTATCTGTATCTCTGTATAATGTTTGGAACTTCCTATATCCTTTGACAGGCAGTCAAAATGACACATTTATGACACAGCAGTCCAAAAAAAGGCATATCTAGCTTCTACTATTTTGGCACAATTTGTTTTCTGCCAAGTCTCTGAAAAGTCCTGTTTCAGCTTTATGCAAATACATAGATTTCGCTTTCTTGTCTTTCTTTTATTTCACTCTCCTTATGTTTTGCATCCTGTGACCTACCTACAATTTTATCTTGCAGTCATAAAATCCTTGGTTATCCACCATCACTTATCAATAGGATTTACCTTAAGGATCTCTAATCTTTGCTTATTGTTCTTGGGAACTTTTTCACTCCCAACCAAGACGATGTTGAAGCCATCTCCTGAATGTCCAACAATATCATACTGTAAGAAAGAAATTTCATCAGTCATCTGTTAGTCACGAATGGCCCTTGGGTCACAATGACACGAGGCAGATCAAAGGCAATTTGCTTTCAACAAGAAAACCCAAATACTGTTCCCTGCTTCTGTTTATGAGCTGCTTAAGGGAACTACTTGCAATTTCTCACTGACATGAAAACATGGGAAAGAATTGCTAAATAATGAAATTAAAGAGCAGTTACTTATTTCCATGGTCTGTTTTACACATCATCCCACCAATTGCAGAGCGGTGATGCATAAGATCAAGACCTTGCCCTCTCACATTGTCTGTGTATTTTTTTAAAGCAGCAATTTTCGTCCTCTTGAGCCTGACAGACAAGAAGTGCATTGTTTGAGAGTAGCTGCCATGTTTGAGGGATCATTTTTGTGACCTCATTCTGCTCTGAAAAAAAAGTACTACAAGTCGTCTTTTCTGAAAATTGGCACTCCTTATTTCTGTGCATAACAGATCAAAGTCATTGCTGAAAGTATGTAGAAAAGTAAGTTCCAAGAGTCTCTGCACCGTTTCAAAGGAGATGGTGTGCACATCATTCTTCTGTAAAAGATGCTGCAAAAACATCACATGTAGAGCTGTAATAGTTCAAATATCTTGTTGAACAAATAATGTAATATTGGGAAGGCCTTTGTTGTATGTGAGATTTTTTATTGTTGATACATGAAAACCAAGACAAGCTGAGTTATAGCAAGGTCCTGACCTGCCCTTTGTGTCACTGTGCCACTGTGGACGTGGCAGCCACCCCAGGGAGAATTCATGAGTAGGACAAAAGTGGATTTAAGAGCTGTCTACACCAAATAATAGAGCACAGTGCACGGATCCTGAGCCCAGAGAGACCTGAGCTAGCAGTTCCTCAACATGAACATGCCTGTATTTTCCCCTTACTAGCTGGCACAGACCTGTCTTTAGTTGACAGGGAGCCCTTGTGCAATATTTTGCCTTTCTGTTATCTTTTGTTCAAGTACTGCGTACAGGTCCCTGCCGGGATCACCATCCCTAATTCCCACATAATCATTTGGTAAAAGGTGGGTCTCATCCTCAAAGACTTTCTGCATTTTCTTTCCTATTGAAGACTTCTTTATTTGGTATAAGTCGGGTTCTGGAGACTAGGGAAATGGCACTCTTTATCAACAAAGCTCTTTTGAATTGTTTCCATACCAGTAATTTGCTTAAAAATATATCAAGAGTAAAAGAAAGCTATAGCAGCTGGAACATTTTTAAAGGTGACACCTCCCTCTGCAAAAAAGCAAATGTGCCACATTATTTCACTCAGGGTCAGACGATTTTATGACAGCCTCAAATAACCCAGACGTCCTTTCCCTAGGAAATCTTAATATGACCTAGTCCCCATGTACTCCCATTTCATTCTGCCTTGTTGGCTTTTCCCATTCTTGCTCTCCTCAGCTCTTCCATTTCTTGTGTTTGCTACCCAGCCTCATGTAAAGCTTCCAGACTGACACATGCTTTCTCTTCAAAACCTTTTTCTTATCACCCATAATGCTTCAGACTTTCTTTCCTGATGAATATTTAGCTGGTGTTTCTGTCTTCCCCAAACCATTATCCTTCCTGGAGAAAAGACTTGGCAAATGAAAATGCACAAATTTTGAGAATAATATTGAGGTTACATTCAACATACTTCTGAATTAATACAGGAATAAATCCAGAATGTGAACCACACGCAAACAGAGCGTGCAGGTATATTGTTTTAAAAACTAGAGATTATTCACATCAGAGGAACTAAATAAAGCAGTGGTTCAATGGAGTGGAAAATATACAGCGCTAATGTCATTCTTACGTAATATCAGAAATGTCCACAGATCTTCAGGGTAGGCTCTTAATTACAAAACCTTGCACGTCCTTTGCTGAGCAGTTTTGTATTTGGTATCACTTTTAAATCAACAACCTAATTATGTAAAGCAAAATGTTATCATTCTCTTGTGTAAAAAGAAGCCTGAACCCTTTGTAACGAGCTCCTTCCCAGCATTTCATGGACCTCTCCCACCAGGCGTCCTGGTATCAGCTCTGTCATACTATGTTCATGGAAATAGGCCAAACTTTGCTATTTGGGAATATAATTTTGGTTCTTGGCACACACTAATAAATGGACCAACCTTCCATCTCAAAAAGGCTGGGTGTAAACTCAGTGTGAGAGTCTTTGTAAAGGGAACTACGGCAGCTCCTAGATGAAACACCAGAGTTTAACCCTATGGTTGGGTCCCCTCCACATTCTTGCACAAGGTGAGAATGTACAACCCGGCTACGGGCAAGGCGAGGCTGAAATGATCTGAGCAAACTATTGCAGGCATGTAAAGCCATTCACCTGGGAACATCATGTCCTGTCTGCTCCCTCCTTGGCTAGCTGTTTATCATTCTCTGTGTGTGCCCATGCATGCAGCAGAGTACATATATTTAAAAGATGTTATCTGTTTCCTTGTTTCTTTGCTGACAGTTTACTATGCTATTTCTCCTTAAAAAAGTGTGGTGAGGCAGCAGGGAGGAAGTGCCTGTTTACTTTGTCCTGGCTGCTGCATTCTGGGTCAAGTGGGGCCTCCCCAAAAGCAGGGTGAGATCTCTCCACGCCTGAGCACTTGTGCTGCAGAAGAGAAGTGCTGTGGTCCCAGCCCTCACGTGCTGGTCCTCATGGTCCTCTGATCCCCTGGAAGTCAAGTCAAGGACCAGGAGTGGCCAAAATGTAATGACCATGAGGCTGCTTTTGGGCAGTTTAGCTCCCCAAACTGCGAGGTCAGATGAGTACTTGTGCCCCAGCAAAGGCTGGGACAGGAATGTAGCAGCGCTGACTTGGAGACTTAAGTCAGTGTAAGACTGCAGGCTGAGAGACCGGCTCATAGCCAAGCTTCAGGGGTGACAGAAGGCAGATGTTTCCCCATGGGAATGTACGGAGTCTACTGCAACTTAGCAAACAGAGATTGGGACAGAGAAAAACTGAACCAAAGAACCCCATGCTGCAAGGGCAAAGAAGGGGGATTTAAATCTCTCATACAAGTTTTATTTCAGTAAATTATTACCTCCTTCTAATTTGTGTTGAGGTAAAATGAACACTTAGTGATTCAATGTTATCTTGGTGCACTCATTGTAAAGAAAAGGTGCAGAGAGCTCCACAGCCCTGGCCATCTGGGAACCCCAACACATGCAGGCACATGCATGCTTTGTCAAAACCAGCTTCTTTCCTTTGCACGAGCACTGGAGCTAAAGACAAGCACAGTAAAAGGGCCTCTGAGAGGCAGGGATCCGATGCATTTTTCTCATAAATCCCCTAGGGATGGAGTTAAAAGTGAGAGAAGAGCTGTGATACGATCTTACTCGCACCCGACCTCTGTTTTGTTTTACAAAACAGATTGCAAACATAGGCTCTCAGGACAAATCCAGCAGCAAAATACTTGTTTGCCATAGTGCAGGCTTAATTGAATTAATTTATTATTGGGGTACACAGCGGCTTTTTTTCCAATAGCCTCAGGTACACTGAGACAAGGACTGCTCTATTCAGACCTGTGAGTACAAAATATGTAAACACGTCTCTTGAAACAGCATCATTTTGTTGGTTTCTTTCCTTACAGGTTAAAACAATCCCTATTCCACTGTCACATTTTGCCCTGAATGGATGGTTGCTGCTTCCTAAAATGGGTCAAATGGAAGACTCTGTCTTGGGCAGCTGCCATACCAAAAGGTTTCATTTCTGAAGGCATTTAAAAAGCTGAAAGAAGATGCATGCTGCATGTAAAAGGCACTGTGAATAAGACTGGCCTCTGCCGGAGGGCTAGATCTTTATAAATTCATCTCTTATTTGGACAACACTGAACATTATTTTTTTCTGAATTTATTTCAAACCTTTTGTTTATTATTAAAAGAAACTATTCTGCCAAGCATGTGGAACATTTCTTTTTTTCCTGAATTAGCAGTGCTACCTCCACAGTAAATTCTACAAACGGAGAATGCTGAAATGGGCATATAAAATCTTCAATATCCTTTTAATATTGCCATAAATAACAATTCAGGCTTTTCCTACCAGTTACATAACATGCCATTTATTGAACCACTTACAATATTTTAAAGCCTTCATAAAATTGCTGTTGGATAATTTACGGGACTTGCCTCCTAAATCTGCCATCATGTACACAAATGATGGTAATTAGGGATGATATAAAACCATATGGTTTGTGTGACAGACATAATGCTACTTCAGATAAAACAAAGAACATACTGCCCTTCCATACATTTTCAAATAATTGGCACCTAAAATGAGATGTTCAAAAGATTTAAGAACTTTAATCCTGCAAAATAACTTGCTTCTTATAACTTACACATGTAGGTGATGCATTCACACATTTAAAGGGGTCAAGGGGCATTTGTAGGAACATATTTAACTTCCACTATTAGGATGAGACTGGGAATGTAGCTTATATTATCTCAGTCACTCCCACTCTTTTCTTTAATAAAGCACTTCAGAGGAAGCGTAGATGAGATGACATTGGAGGAGGGCTTTGAAACATGGCTGTTAATTTAAATGGATTTCCCAACTGTGGGATGAGCCTCCCATCTGCCCCTTGACAAGGCATGATTCACTGCCTGCACTTATGGGAAATGGAAGCAGGCAGGTTGTCCTACGCAAGCATAAAAAACTGACAAATACCTGCTGGCACTTGTCTGACTTTTTACGAAGGATAACTTCATTACCTACTTGGTACAGTCACATACCCAACACTTCGCTCTTGTGTATAGAAGGCAGGGAAAAAGTATTCTCTACCTTCATGCAGTGCTGTAAAGACCAATCAGACAATCAACATCATCAGTGATACCAAGGGGTACCCCACATGGGGAAAGCTCAGCTGATAGGATAAAACAACCAAGAAAAACACCATCTGATTCATTCACAACCTTATTCAGCAGAGAACTAAACCAAGCACCAGCAGACAAGTGATTTTGAACCAAGAACTGGTTTCCAAAGTTTGCACTGCACTTAGATAGCAGAAGGGAACATTACTATGTAAATCCCCTTTGAATGCTTTGCTCAACAAGCTTGATGGTCCCCCAGGTTCAACACATGTAAAAGAAACCCCTCAAATTTGCAGCACATGTTGTTGTGACCCTTGCAGATGGGACTACAACAGGAAGAGACAACAGCAGGCATGCCTAAAGGCCAAAAAAGTCTATTTTTATAAAACCACTCTTGGAAGGCAAGAAGAGGATATGGAAGAGAAAGAAAAATGTGATAAATTGCAGATTTTTCACTGCACACAACACAGTTGTGTGTTCTTTTCTCTTTTTTCATATGGTTCCTCTTTTCGAAGTGAGAAACATATGCTATTTTTGCAGGCATACCCAAACTTCAGCTTTGTCCTGAGAAAAATTAACAGCATCTTGCAAAGTGTCAGTGTTTTACAGACTGGAGTGACTGATATTTTAAAATAATAGCTGGGTCTCTTACTCTTTGAAGACCTAATTACACTCATTAGAAACTGAGGAACTGGCACATGTTCTGGTTATTGATTGCATTCATGTAGGAGTAGCAACTGCCATGCCAGACTATACACACACACACAAAAAAAACAATCTGTATTTTTGAGCCGGAGATTTCAGAAATGCTATTTATTTTTATCGAAGGAATGGTCCAAAGAGTCCATCAGCACATGCACGGGAGATTTCTTATATGAGAGGACTGTGAAATGCAGGTTAAAAACAGATACTTTAGCCTAATCATTGGATCATGTTAAGAATATGGTTCAAACATGACCAGTTAATAAATGCCTCTGTGCTCATTTTGGGGGATGAGCAGTGGCCAGTGAAAATACGGCTACATCTTGTTTGCTGTCCTAGTCATCTCTGGTCTACTCTTGTAGGTATTATGCTTAGAGTGAATCAAATCCCAATGAGGCAGCACAGAGAGATGTGAAGGAAGAAAAATACTTTTCTTCCCTTGGGCAAAAGCAGCTCTGAAGTTGACAGAATTCACACTGGATCTGGCCAGCCTTGAATCAAGGGGCCGTTACAGCCCCCCCACCAAAGCTCTCTATCCAGTGGAAGGAGCCCTTAAATGGAGGAGAGTTACCCTAGGGGCAACTAAGCTGAACAGATGTAGAAGCTGATGACAACTTTTTTCCTTCATATGTCAGTAAAATTTCCAGCATCTTCCTCACCACTGTTATTTTAAGTATAAAATTGGCCTTACAGCTCTCTTCACTCAAAGATTGTAAGGATAACATTAGTACTCCTGTCCTGCTATTACCAAAGAGTGGCAATTTTCACATATAGTAACTGCACATGGTTTTTGTGTAAGTGTTTTTATAAATGCCAAGTGGTTTTCAGAGAGGCACATTTACTGTAACAACTAATTGCACTTTGAGCTATTTGCATGGGCAAATACAGGGTTTCATCTACGTGCGGGGCAAAACACTGGCCAACAGCAACTACTGCCAAGCAAAACATAATAATCTGTAATGGACACAGAGGGATTTGAAAGGTAATGAAACAAATTTTAAAATCCCAGAACTGAAGACAGTTCTTAATGATATTATTAATTCTGCACAGTGGGCTGTCTGTCTGTCTACTTCTACATCCTTTACCATGCACCTGAGGGTCATGTCTGGGTTCTCAGCTATAGAGCTACACTGGAAATAAGGACAGCTGGTTATCTACCGCTGCACTACATCTTTTTTCAGTGTCATCACCTTCTAAGCCACTGTCCTCTGTTGTGTAAATGTAAAATAATTCATTGTTCATAACAAGAGCAAAATGGCTCTAGTAGAATGGAATAAACAATTGTGTGTTGCTCAGATATGCCCCATTTGGTGGCTGGTCATGAACAGTATCCCCCAGGGCTCAGTTTTAGGGCCAATCTTGTTTAATATCTTTATCAATGACCTGGATGAGGGGACTGAGTGCACCCTCAGTAAGTTTGCAGATGACACCAAGTTGGGTGGGAGTGTCGATCTGCTTGAGGGTAGGAAGGCTCTGCAGAGGGATCTGGACAGGATGGATCGATGGGCCAAGGTCAATTGTGTGAGCTTTAAAAGGCCAAGTGCCAGGTCTTGCACTTGGGTCACAACAACCCCATGCAACACTACAGGCTTGGGGAAGAGTGACTGGAAAGCTGCCCAGAGGAAAAGGACCTGGAGGTGTTGGTCGACGACCAGCTGAACATGAGCCAGCAGTGTGCCCAGGTGGCCAAGAAGGCCAACAGCATTCTGGCTTGTATCGGCAATACTGTGGCCAGCAGGAGTAGGGAAGTGATCGTGCCCCTGTACTCAGTACTGATGAGGCCACACCTCAAATACTGTGTTCACTTTTGGGCCCCTCAGTACAAGAAGGACATTGAGGTGCCGGAGCGCGTCCACAGAAGGGCAACAAAGCTGGTGAAGGGTCTGGAGAGCAGGTCTTAGGAGGAGAGGTTGAGGGAACTGGGGTTGTTTAGCCTGGAGAAGAGGAGGCTGAGGGGAGACCTTATCGCTCTCTACAGCTACCTGAAAGGAGGTTGTAGCAAGGTGGGTGTTGGTCTCTTCTCCCAAGTTACTAGTGATAGGATGCAAGGAAATGGTCTCAAGCTGCATCAGGGGAGGTTTAGATCAGATATGAGGAAAAATTTCTTTACTGAAAGAGTGGTCAGGTATTGGAACAGGCTGCCCAGAGAGGTGGTGGAGTCACCATCCCTGGAGGTGTTTAAAAAACATGTAGATGTGGCACTTCAGGGCGTGATTTCGGAGGCATGGGGGTGTTGGGTTGACAGTTGGACCTGATGATCTTAGAGGTCTTTTCCAGCCTTAATGATTCTATGATTTACCAAGCTACACAAATTGTGTTGTGTAATTACACTGGCCTGTTAATATTTGTCATCAACTTTTCTGTTATCAGTGATCAGGAGATACATGAGCAGCTGAACCAATAAACACCTCATTTCCCATGATTTTCTTAATTACAGTTGAGTTCCCACATGGCTTCTCTGGGTTAAGGTCTACGCTTATGGTTACAGAATTTTACTCCAACAGGAATACAGACAAACTCTCTATCCGGCCTGTTTTCATGACATTTGCAGGAATTCAGTGTCTTTGGGAACAAAACCACTGTTTCAAATCTGTTTGCAATTGGGCAACATACTCTGTTTAAGCATGTTTAAAGGGGAAAAAGCATAACTGCCAGTGACTATGGTAGCACACGCCTCATTTCCTTAGGAAAGTAGGCTAAAAACATAATGCCTGTCTCCTTTTATAGCCTTTTCCCTGACAAATGGAAGTCTGAATGATCGTACTTTACAAGACATTCTAGAAGTACATGCCTCCATATGGCCTGTTTTTGTAGAGGAGATTCTATGGAAGAACAGAAACCTGTAGGATTATGCTGCCGAAGGAACAATGTGAAGCCGACCTGACTGAATTGATGTGGACGAGGTTTTCTATTGATTTTGTTTAGGAGATTTTACATTTTGTTCAGATGCATTTTAAGTCTTATATTCGAAATGCTTTTCAGTAAAGGCATTGGACATCTTTATTCTTCCATTAAACATTGAGTTTGTCAAGAATTAACTTGAGACTGGCTGTTCCTGTCTTTTCTGAGGTTGAAGAAACATACCCTAAGCCTTGTTTAGACTTACTGAGAGAAAAAAGGGTATAAATTTTTGCAGGCTACCATTAAATAACATTTGGAAACTAGTATCTTCAGTATAAGGAATTATTTTGTTGCTTTCAGGTAATTAATAGAGAACACAAGTAATGGACAAAGAAGTTTGGTGTTTTCTCATGACAAAGTACTACTGTCTGTACTCTGGGCAGATGGAAAGGCTGGGCATCTTTGCATGTCTGAAACTCATATTTACTTGTGTTCTGCAGGCTTAAGCATTTCTCCTCAAAGAAACAAATAAATAGATAAATACAGAAAAAGGTAGCGTATTTCGCTAAATCAAAGTTGTAAAAGTCTTAGATTGAATTCTCCCCTGCTGAAGCGTGTAATGTTTCTTATGCATTCACTAGTATTATTTTTCAGGTTGCTAGAAACAGATTAATGCCTTTATATCCTTGCGGGAATGAATAATGTTCTTTGGCTAGACTGACTGCTGAAACACTTTTTCCACTGCTCCACACAGCCTGTGCAATAACCACAGAGATCCTAGACCAGCTGTAATTACCTTGAATTTGTGCTCATAATTCTCAAAAGCTTCCATGACCATGCAGACAGCCTCCATGGAGCGTTCCAGTCGTCCATCCACCCCGTTAAAGCGGTACATACTACCAGAAACATCCACCACCAGACGCAAGCGTTTAGGTTTCTGCTGGGGGCTCCCAGGCTGACAAACACAGCAGAAAAGAACCCAATCTAAATGAGAAAGCTAAACATTGTCATGGATAAAACATTTCAAAAAGAGAACCCAACGCACTTTGCGAAGCAGGAAACTTTTATCGAGCAAACACTGATTATTTACAAAAAAAAAAAAAACCAAAAACATTTTACCCTTTTTTCTGTTTCTAATCAGTTACCTAACAGATACCTCAGTTAATTCTTTCCCCTCACCTTCAATGACTAGAAACAAAATACCTCAAAAAATTCCATGCATGGTTGTCAGGAAAATACTTTTTCTGTCTCAGTTTTGATTCTTAACATTTTATTTCAGTAAAGAGACTCTCAAATTTGCTCTTTCTGCCAAGGCTCATAATGGAAATGCTTTTCCTTGGCTTACAGTACTAACAGGGACTCATATATGACTGTAAAAATTGTCTGCTGAGGTTAATAACATTCCAAAAATGTTTGAAATCTTGTTCTGATTAACTACTAGTTTCTTCTTCATTCTGATGCTGAAACTATTTTTTTTTCATGAAAACAATCCCCATCTGCTTTAACAATTTTTGGCACAGTACATTCAAGGGAGGTGTTTTATTTAGTGTGCAATGAGATGAGTCTGGATTCAAGTACAAGCCTATTAAAGATGATCTGGCAAAACCCAAGTCATATTAAAAACAAATAACTAAAATGTTTCTTTCACCTGCAAAAGGTTGCAAGGATTTGTGTGCTTTATTCTTTTAATTACTCTCTTAATGGACTGTGGCATCCCTGTCCTCCCAAAAACAAAAGGAGAGAGAGGGCCCATTAAATCCTGCATTTATTTTGGTTTTTATTCAAAACTTAAAGGCATCTTTGTTGTCCTAATTGAACTATTTTTACAAAGTCTTAAAACAGATACATTGAGTAAATACGTTAAAAAAAAAAAAAGAGAAATGAAGATCTAATCACTTTTCCCTTAATGATCTTTCACACAGGCAGTGCCAAGTTCCATAAAGTGTTCAAAACAACAGACATCAGGACCAAATAGAATAAAAAATAATACCAGGGATTCAACAGATGTGGGTAGTTGTCGTGCAAAAAGATGTTGTACTTAGATATTTCAAAAAAATTCTTAGTGTAGTTAAAAATTGCAATCTGTCATTAAGTATTACTGTTAAATATTATGGACTAGCCCCACCAGATTTGGCCAGGTTTTGTTGGTCTGATTCAAGTGGTTTCTCTGTTGCTGACTCACATAGGCCTAACCATAATGTCTTCTAAAGAATGGCTGAATTGAGCCATAGGACGGACAACTTCATTGTATCTTAACAGCTTTTCCTCACACTTTTTTCCCATTATAATTTTTATTCTTGCAAATCCAAATATTTGTGTGAGTTGAAATTCTTTGCATATCATGGAATAAGGAGAAGACATTTGTAAAACACTTTTATTTTAACTTCCTAGGGTATCAGGGTATTTATTAATAAAAATGAAACTAAATTAGTGAGAAAATATCTTCCTTTTTATTAGAAAAACAAACAAAATGGTTTCTGCTAATCACCTTCGACTCATTGAAATATAAAATAAGAACATAAAAACTGTTGCATTGGATCAAAACAAAGCACTGTCTAGATCAGCATCCTTTCTGTGAGGGTGCCCAATGGGAAAGACATATGGAAGACCACAGGAAGAGGTAAAGCAATTTTTCCATCCTCTGGTTGCCTCTGTATCAGGGACTTCCCAAGCCAGGGACTTCCCAAGACAGAGATGATTCTTCTGAGTTTCTCATCCCTATAACTTACTCAAACTCCAAACACAGATATTGTACAGCCACCATGAAATCAGCAAACCGGTTAAGCTCTTCCCCACCTTTCCCTGCTACTTGTTGGATACTTACTTGTGGTTCAAGTTCTCCCCGTCGTTTATATATGGCTTTTTCTCCCGTCAGCCCATCAATGATTTTGGCATCATCTAGCTCTCCAACAGCTTGGTGTCTCAGCCACTGTCTTTCCTTTCCCTTGGCCTACAACAGAAAACAAACCTTAATTCACTCAGTGACATGAGTGTATGTTAGACAATTTAAGACCTACTGAACATGACATATGCATGAATTTTCTTTTTAATGACGTGATAGTTATGACATAATTCAAAGAAATCCAAATGCATTTTCGTAGCTGTCCTGTTCTTTGTCTCTGAAGGAAAAATTAACACTGAAAAGAAGATCTTCCCTCTGTAACTTCGTCTTTTTTAAGTTGTTTCACATAAGGGAGTTTAACTGTGGACTTCAGAAATGTTAACCTTTTTCCTTGAAAATACAGTCTGCATATATGGGTTTCATGGCTTATTTAATTTCTGCTTAAATCTTCAGGCTGATGTTGCTCATCCTAGTTGTAGACCCAGCAAGGAAAGAAGATTTTAAATTTATATATGTATAAGGCTTCTGCCCTCTCAGGAAATTGCTGGTCAGCAGCTGGAGGCAAATCAAATACCCAGCAGGACACAAACTGCCTTAAACATTGGTTCTCAGGAATGAAAATCAGTTGCTCTCTGACGAGCAGGAAGTGTTACATTACAAATCCCCAGTAAACTGCAGGCCTGGGATTTGAGAGGATGAATCTTTATAATTTTGTACAGTCTGAGCAGTCAGATGATGGCTTCTTAAGCCTCAGAGAATCTTTGATTTTGCTTTGGTCAAAATTTATGAGTTTTTCTTTTTGGTGTGTATGGAAGAGGGAGTTCTGAACAACTGTCTGTTGCCTATAGTTACGCAAGACTAATGGGCTACTTACCTATGAAAATAAGCTGGCAGAAAGAACACAAAGCCACAAGGAAGATGTTTTCATAAATTAATTTTGCAGTATAGAATTAACATGGCTGTGACAAACACAGGTTTTTTTAGTTAGGTAGTGTCAAAAGCTTTACAGTTGCTTCCTGATGGGAGGCAAAACCAATGCCAATAC
>WEKW01031419.1:445169-551683 GCA_013389905.1 Sula dactylatra | reverse complement strand
TGCTCAGTTACTGACTGGGGCTAAACCACAACACCTATACTGTTATTTAAACCTTCTTATTAACTCAGAAAAAATAAATTTCATATTTTGCTGATATAGGATTCTGCCAAAGATGACAAGGTTAAAAATACTATTCTAATTGGATGAAATTAGGAGAAACTGCTTATTGTAAGACCCCAGAACTGTTTTTTTCCTGTGGAGGAAATATATTTTCCTCTCTTTCTTCAGTTTTCTAGCATATTTCTGGAAGCTGTTATGAACAATGAGATAAATCTGTTCATATATTTTTCCATAGTATTTACAGACTTTGCACAATTGTTCAATAAACTTTATTTAGAAGCATATAAAACTATTTCTTCTTAAATGAAAAATGTGTTTGTTCCGGTTTGTAATTTCTTAGTGATTAAGATTTTGTACAATGGCCCAATCAACTTTATTTAGAAATGTGCTAACTTCATATAAGGCCATTTTCCTCTAAAAATGGGTAAAACCATGAAATCAATATTTATTAATTTATTTGTAATGTGTCCAATCATAATTAAATCTCTTTTGAAAACTTTCTTTTCCTTTACCCAAACAGATGCCAACACCAAAAATACAGATACTTAAGAGAGACAGGAGTCTCTGCAATGGTTGAGAGGAACCAGCAAATGTGTAAGGCCAATTTTATTTGTAAAGAGGGGTAGCAATATAGATATGTAGCATAGATTAATGTAGGAGTCTAGTACCAAGAGAAAGGACACAGAGGCTTTCTAAAAATATACACTTAGGAGATGTACAGGGGCTGTGCTCTTACTGTGGTATGGCCTTGATTGCAAGGTTTGGTTGTGCTGAATTTTCAGAATTTACTGCAGGTTAGATCTAGAAAAGGTTGTTCAACCATTTTAAGTAATTGCTTTGACTACTGATACACCATGGGGCTTTTGGGGTTCCATTCAGCTGAAGCCTGAGGAAGATGCTTAAATAATGCTAGTGCCCATGCTTAGGCATCTGCATCCAGCACTTTGCCTTATAGTGCCTGTAAGTACCTCTTCCAGTTCCTAAGGCAAAAGGTAGGATTGATTTCTCCTAACATTACCCATTGGTGTCTGGTCTAAGCAGATCATACAGTGCTCTCTCCAGTCAGAGGAGAGAGAAAGGTTCCTACAGAAAATAATTCTTTCATCTTTAACTAAGCACCTAAGACTGGGGGACAGGAATAAGCCACCCTTTGTACATGTCTATCAGTCACCAGTGATCCAAATTACTGTCTTTAATAGAGTACTCAATTGTAAATGTCTCAGACTACAGTGACTTTTTCCACAAAGCACCCATAGTCTTAATACAACGTGTGTGATGTGCAGGACCTCGAAGAGTCTATGTTAAAACACATTTTGTGGCCTTTCAGTAATTTCTTCAAACACTCCAGGTCAAACGGTAACAGCATCCTGTACTCTTGTAATTTTCTACTCCACCAATCTTTTCTCAGTTGCAAATTTTGCAGACAAAATTAATTAATTGATTGCTACCATCAGTTTTCTCTTTCTTATTTTTTCCCTCCTCTCTGTCTTTCAAATAATATTGGGCCATCAGTTAATTCCTGAGGTACCCAGAGACAAATACCCTGAATAGTTTCCTTTTAAAACCTAGATTTTGAGCTTTCTGTACTCAGTATTTATACCTAATATGTCCCTTTTCTATTCTCAGTAAACAAATTATTTTTGACAAAATACTATCTGGTACCCATTCAAATGGTATACGGAAAGCTAGTCACACCAGCTACCTTTATGAATCATACCAATAATTTATTTAAAAAAAGGAAAAAATGGAGAAGAGGTTTGTTTGATCAAGCCTGATTTACAAGAAGTGATGGTAACTGAGATGAATAATATCAATAAAGATGGAGAAGGAAACAATAGCATTGTTGATTACTTCTGGCATTACTTCAGTAGGGATTTACATCTGACTGCCTGATCTCTGGCTCTCTACAATACCAATATTATACAGATAATCCCCCAGACTAGAATTTCCCTGTTTCTAAAAATGTGTTCAATAAATTCAGTTATGAAGTTGATTAATTAATTCTTTGAAAAATTCATGGGTACAAGTTACTTGAGCCTACTTTTTGGAAAATGTTTAATTTGAAGAGCCTATGGTTTTTTTTATTACTATTACTATCCTATGCTTTATTTTATTACTGAGGAAAAGCATTCTATTCCACCCTTACTATTTTAGATCATGAATACTGCTTCACTATTTGTAGTTCATCTGTAATTAATTTGTAGTTCTAATTCCCATCAGTTAATTTTTCCCAGGATGAGCTTTTTTAATACCTTGCTATTTTCTTTAACCATATTATCATTGACTCATTTGCCTTCCTATCAGTCACTGACAGATTTTAATTTGAAGCTCATATTCACTGCCTTTTATGTTCTCATTTTCAAATTCATCTATATTTTTAAGCATTTTATCAGTGTTGTAACACTAGATGGATTTTGCCCAGGAGAACTTGCGTTGCTCACTTGTGGGAAGTGTCACTTTGGGGACTTGGGTAGGACGCCTAGGAAAAATCTTCATTAAGATCTTAAATACTCTCAGTGAGTTGTGCCAATAATTGCATTAATCTTTTGGAAACTATTTCTTTTTCAGGATCTGTTTTTATGAATGTTGGTTTGGCACCATAATTTGTTTGCGCAAGAGAAGGGGAACTGGCTTTCATACTTGCTGCTAGTTGAGTACCTTCACCATGACCATCATAAGGAGATGTTTTCTGTCTAGAGCAGGAGCTTGATATTCTACCAAACACCTGCTTTCACTGTTAGATTGTGTCCTAACCAGCTTCTGAACAGGTTTGCTCTTTTCATAACTCTGAGACCATAAAAAGATTTCCAAGAAAGCCATTTTGGTACATCTCTTCTTGTGCTTGCTATAACACCATGGTGGACCTTTGCCAAAGGCATATCTTTTTGATGGTCCCAGTATTTTGCTTACTGTTGCTCAAAGTGTGGATGGCTACCTTTGCACAATGCTCTGTTAATTGCAAAATAACCTTTGATGAGTAAGTGGCTTGTCAATCTGTATGATATCAATACTCGGCTGGCCTTGCTGCTGTCCGTCAGACCAAGCATCTCCTCAGCCCTGAGTGAAAGCATATCTATGTCCTTGCTGAATACTCTTTGAAGACCCTAGGCAGAAGAGTGTGGGTGTGATGGAGAGGGAACATGAAGAACAAGCTCCTTAGGCCTGTAATTGGGAGGGCCAAAGGAATTCTGACCCCCATACACCATCATACCAATTAACAGAGTTCAGGATGACTGGAAGAAATGGATTCCTCAATCCCAGACATTATTCTATTACTGTTATGAGATTCTGCAGTCACTTTTCTAAGACACAACAGTGTCTAGAAAGAGAGGTGAAAAATGTGAGTTCCAGGAGGACATAAGAAACATGCCCAGCTAGATAAGTAAAGATGCCTTTGTGGCTTGATTTGCAGTAGAGGTCGAGGTGTGAAATGGAATTTGACAAAAAGCCACACTATTTGAATTAACTTTCTTTCGAGTTCAACCAGCAGAAGAGCCTGAGAAATGAAAGACATGTTGGTGCCATTCAATATTACCATTTCTTTCCAGTTAAATGAGGATTATTAACTGGCTAGATATAGATTGGGTGAATCAGAAAGTTCTGCTGTGTTACAAACAAAAATTTCAGATATAATCAGGTATAGTGATGTTTTCAAAAGGTCTTTTTGTTTGCCTGTTTCTGCTTCTGCTGTAACTAAGGTGAGATTAGCACAGAATTGGAGAGGTGGAATAACCATGACCCAAGGACTTACCGGGAACCAGGTTCACTCCTGACAGATCTCCAGAATGACCTTAGATGGTACTTAATTACTTTATATCTCTAGACAAATGTGAAGATGAAAGAATTAAGGTTCATAAGGGCTTCAGAAAAGCTAGCTATTAAGTCCTTATGAATGTCCATGAGTAAACTTTAGTGGGAAGTTCAGGACTCAGCTGTGAGAAAACAGTTTGCACCTGTATAACTATTAAAAAATCTTAACCTCCAGATCCTAATGTTTACATACAACCCACCTGCAAGGAAACAGTCCATGGCCCACTCTAACTCCTTCCTGTGCCTGGGTTGCTTGGGAGAGAGTGAGTGAGCCTGGACCATGACCAGAGATATGTTTAAAAATTTAATGTTGCAAATAGAACCATTTAAAAGATGTTTGAGGTCCACTGCCTGGAAATATTTCCTGATACTGTTTAATTTTTCAGTGCAGACAAAGCCTGTGAAGCATCATAGAAAGCATAATTTACCCAGACAGACCCACACAGAAAGGAGAAAAAAACCCTGAGTCACTGCATTTTTTCTTCCTTGTAACAAAATATTTTGATTCAATTAGACAAATGAATTTATAACAGAGGAAATTAGCACTAAATATTTAACTTCAACTGACATTAACTTCAACTGATACTAGTATTTTCCATTAAAACCCCCAAAATTTAGTAGACATGACACTTTTCAGAAGAATGTTAGTTTTGTACACATTTCCTGTAGAAATATTTTATCAAGTAACAGTGCTTATACCTCAGTCTATGCTGGGATTGTTCGCTGTGGTACTTTCATGTGGCACAGGCCCATACCCCATCTTTTTGGAGAGCTTCAGAACTTGATGTGGTGTAAGGGGCCTCTTTTACAGATTCATCAACAGTAGGTCAGCATTGTGTACTGTTGTGGTTTAACCCCAGCCAGCAACTAAGCCCCACACAGCTGCTCACTTACTCCCCCCGGTGGGGCAAGAGGAGAGAATCAGAAGAGTAAAAGTTAGAAAAACTTGTGGGTTGAGATGAAGACGGTTCAGTAAGCAAAGCAAAAGCTGCACATGCAAGCAAAGCAAAACAAGGAATTAATTCACTACTTCCCACGGGCAGGCAGGTGTTCAGCCATCTCCAGGACAGCAGGGCTCCATCATGCGTAATGGTGACTTGGGAAGACAAACGCCATCACTCTGAATGTCTCCCCCTTCCTTCTTCTTTCCCCAGCTCTATATGCTGAGCATGATGTCATATGATATGGAATCTCCCTTGGGTCAGCTGGGGTCAGCTGTCCCAGCTGTGTGCCCTCTCAGCTCCTTGTGCACCCCCAGCCCACTCGCTGGTGGGGTGGGGTGAGAAGCAGGAAAGGCCTTGACTCTGTGTAAGCCCTGCTCAGCAGTAACTAAAACATCCCTGAGTTATCAACACTTTTCAGAACAAATCCAAAACATAACCCCATACTAGCTACATTGAAGAAAATTAACTCTATCCCAGCCAAAACCAGCACATGTACACTTGTCAGCTGTACAGCACCAGTTAGAACATTATACAGACCTCTTATTTTTTTAGAGATTATAATAATTAGCCTTTTCAGCATTCCAAGTCTCTCAGAATATCCTTCCTTTTGTGCTGCAAATACCAATGCTTGCTAAATGAACTTCTTCATTTTGCACTGAAATAAAGATTGCTTGTGCTTTTAGGAAAAAGTCCAAAATTGCCGAAGACTGCACATGAAGGCTGACAGCAGGAGGTGCTTCGGTAAGTCTCCATCTGGAAAGGCAATGTATGCATATGGAGGAGAGATCATAACCTGATGATTAACATGACAAAGCACTGCTGCAAATTTTCAACTGGAAAGACAGAATTGCTTTCAGCTCAGACAATAAATTAGATGATGATTCACATGCAGGGTTAATGGTAATATCTATGGTGTCAGAAGCATGCAGTAATTACAGCTGTGAAGATGAGCTCTGATGCTGTGGCTGGTACAACAACTAATTATTTAGTGCTGCTCGAAATTCCTTTGAAAACACTGAAGCTAAAGCCCCAAATAAGGAACTCTGAAACCATCTTCTGTCTTTGTGTTTAATACTTGTTAACCTCTTTAACCTCTGTGTCAACAGGCACCTTATTTTCTAAAGCAAACAAAGAAGTAAAAGCCAAAATTATTATCTAAAAGCAGGATGCCTGAGTGGGTGGCCATGTTACTGTCATACATCTAGTCCCTATACATAAGGCCAGTTCTGTGCTTGGGAATAGCCATATGTGATTGGGAAAACCACTGGTCTGGAACACAGCAAATGAGTAAAATGTCACCAGAAGGCATTTGCTGGATCGTGGGGCTACCCAAATATTCCCTTTTTAAGTTGCTAGCCCCTTCTTTTTTACTGATAGTTCCTTTACCTTCCATTATTTATTTCCCTGTGGCTTTGGAGGACTATTACAGGCAGAGACAGATACCATCCCCTGCAATTAAAACTATCAATGAAAGAAAAATCCAGGCATGATTATATATTGAAGGGGAATGACTTCATGTCTTTATGTGTAAGAGCATATAGTCTTCTTTAAAGATACAAAAAACATCTGGGTCTCTGCCTTGTGCACCTTCTCTTTCTTCCTCTATTTAGATAGTTAAATACTGCACGTCTGTTTGCCTGCACTAAAAACAATAGTCATTTGGACAGAAAAGCACCAACCTCCGTAAGAGTTGAAGTTCACCAGGGAGCACATGGCAACAACTGGTGCATGTCGTTTAGGTTCCCTTCAGCCCAACAAAGCCCAGCTAGGGAAGGTCAACTCCTTTCTAGTGAGGAATTCAAGTGTCAGTATGATAAATCCTGCCTAACATGGTCTGGCGTAGAGAGGCTCATGCTCTCCCTGGAGATGTTTTTTATTTCAGACCTGAAAAGTCTGTCTCACCTGTGACATCATAGGTGGGCAACCACACCTCCGAGGGGTCCCTTCCAGACCAAAGAGGCAGGGACACCCCTGAGGGACTGCAGCCTGTGGGCAACCCACCCTGGGGCAGTGGCACAAAGCAGTGGAAAACCAATGAAAGGCAGGGAACCATGGAGGAAAACCAGTAAGAAGGAAGGTGTGGCAGGAAGAAACCAGTCAGAAGCAAAGGGTGGCACACAGAAACTAATATGGACAGAAGGACAGACAGAATCTGTTATGGACATGACCCCAAGCTCCTGTGCCCCCTGCTGGAGGGATTGGGACAGACTGAATGTAACCTGCAATGAAAATAAAGGAAGTTGGGGCTGGGAATGCATAGAAGGTTTTTGGCTTAAGATGAGCCTAGAGAAATGTTTACTGAAGCGCTTTTTATATTTCTCTATTTTTCTCAGTACATGAATCTGTGATCAGAAACTGGTATTAATTTGCAAGTAATTAAACTAATTCCCTGAGACATGACTGTTTTGTCTGCAACAAAGTCACTCTATGGTTATTTTTATAATATTAGAGTCTTGTCTTCTGAGAAGCATTGGATCGTTGCCCAGAAGGTCCTAGTACTACATGGGGAGCACGAAGACATCTACTGTCTTACTTAGTCCATTTGGGGCAGTAGGACTATCGCTATTGTCACCAGGCTTACATCCTGAGATCAGCCTATTTTGCCAAGGGAGCAGCATAGTCACAACCAGTAAACTGACACTGAAGACAGGAGGTGGGGCATAATAGGGAAATTTTTTCAAGACAAATAAAATTCAATTTGTTTGTTGAACTAAAACTCCATTTTGCAAATACAAAGTCGGTAATTACTACCTGCAGAATCATTTGAGTCTCGAGCACTGAACTCTGTGTCCTGGTTTCAGCTGGGATAGAGTTAATTTTCTTGCTAGTAGCTGGTACAGTGCTGTGTTTTGGATTTAGGATGAGAATAATGTTGGTAACACACTGATGTTTTAGTTGTTACTAAGTAGTGCTTATACTAAGACAAGGACTTTTCAGCTTCCCATGCTCTGCCGGGTGTGCAAGAAGCTGGGAGGGGGCATAGCCAGGACAGCCGATCCAAACTGGCCAAAGGGATGTTCCATATCATGTGACATCATGCTCAGTATATAAACTGGGGGGAGTTGGTCAGGGGGCAGCAATGACTGCTTGGGGTCGGACTGGGCTTTGGTTAGAGGGTGGTGAGCAATTGCATTGTGCATGTTTTGTATATTATTATTAATTATTATTACCTCTTCCTTTGCTGTCCTATGAAACCATCTTTGTCTCAACCCATGGNGGGGCGGTGGAGAGGGTGAAGAAGTGGCTGTGTGGTGCTTAGCTGCTGACTGGGGTTAAACCATGACACTGCAACAAATAAAGGCAGTAAATGTTGAGATAAATGTGCATTTACATTTATACTCTAGCACATCCACATATCACTAGCACATGAGGAATCTCAGAGCAGTTAGAATACTCATAAAAACTTTTCTGTGACCTTCCCTTTAGATGAAGCCTGAGGTATTATGTACCAACACACAGTCTCTCACTGCCTCCCCTCTTGGGGAGGGAAATGGGTTGGTGGTGTTTCCTTAATCTTTCCTGTTCACTTCCCATGACCTCTTTATAGCCAGAAACTGTTCCAGAACAATCAGAATGGTTTTGTGGCCTTTGATGAGACCAGAGGAGACATGGTGTGTATGCTCTGTGGTTTTTTTCTGCCTTTGATTGCACAGAGCTGGGCTGTTCCCTTCCAGTCCCACATTCCTATGTAGAATGAGCTCTGTGGCCAGGTGTCCTGGTTTAGCCCCAGTCAGCAACTCAGCACCACACAGCTGCTCGCTCGCTCGCTGCCCCCACCCCTGTGGGATGGGGGAGAGGATCAGAAGAGCAAAGCAAGAAAACTCGTGGCTTGAGATAAGAACAGTTTAATAATTAAAATAAAATACTAATAGTAGTAACAGTAATGATAATAATAATGATTATGATAATAACAATGATAATATAATAAAAAAGAAAATAACAAGAGCGAGAAATGAAACCCGGGGAAAGAGGGAAAAGAAAAAAAAGCCACAAGTGCTGCAACTGCTCACCATCTGCCAACTGACACCACTGGTCCCTGAACTATGATCACTGCTTCCCCCTGCCAACTCTCCCCAGTTAATATACTGGGCATGATGTCACATGATATGGAATATCCCTTTGGCCAATTCGGATCAGCTCTCCTGGCTGTGCTCCCTCCCCTCCCAGCTTCTTGTGCACCTGGCAGAACATGGGAAGCTGGAAAAGTCCTTGACTAGTGTAAGCACTACCCAGCAACAACTAAAACATCAGTGTGTTATCAATGTTATTTTCATACTAAGTCCAAAACACAGCACTGTACCAGCTACAGTGAAGGAAATTAACTCTATCCCAGCTAAAACCATGACATCAGGCGACCTGGGCAGAAGAAAAGCCTCACAGCAGGAGCTGTGCAGTGAAACCCACCACACCACAACCAGAGCAAAGGGCTGGCCACAGACACCTTTCTGCAGCTCTTTAGGAACCTCTCCCAAGCAGTAAGTCTGCTGTACTGAACTGTGTTCCTATTAGTAAACTTTTGGGTGCAGTATGGTCTAGTCCTGCCAGACCATTTTGTAATGTTAGACCCCTTTTTGTAGGTCCAACATTGGCCTACAAGTCTGATTTTGACAGTAATCTCAAGGTGTCTTCTGGGGACAAACTCAGATATATCCTGTGTGGGTTTTCCTATACAAAATAGGGATAGTACTTCTGATTGCATTCTTACCAGTAATTTATACTTCCTTCCTAAACTCACCGTCCAAGGCATTAACTTCACTGTTTGTGCTGTGCCACCACCTCTGGGCAGCTGTGTGTAACTATCATCAGGAGCTGAACTTAGGCAGTATGGTGCTTGGGTTTCTTTGAATAAAGGAACATTCATTTCTGGACTCAAAAACAGACTGGGTGTACACAACATCAAAACCACCCTCAAAAGTCACAAAAGTAAAATTTTCTATAAAAGATTGTCAACACTCTGACTTTATACCATTAGGAAGTCAAGATCCCTAACCACCTCCTCTGGGTCCTCCCTCCCAGTAATAGGGAAAGCATGCAGGTCCCTTCTGAGTGCACACAAGAGTCAGATGCAAGCACAGTTGGAGAAACAACATGTTTACAGTCTTGCTCCAAGCTGTGTTGGTCAGGCTCAGAGCTGCTTGACAGGGAGCTGTGAGCACGTGATTTGGCTCACCTTATATTCCCTTTTTTCCCCCCACAAGATCTTGCTCTTTACCACATTCATCCTCTCCCAAATAAACATTTCACTTCTGTGTACTGTTTCCACATTGGTCCAGGTTTTGCTGATTTTATACCCTTAATTGGTATTTATGCTATGGTTGCCCTGGTAATTTCTAACTTTAACAGCAATTTTGTCAAGGTAGTACCTTTTTTGCTATCTATAGTGTCCTGCCATTTCTCATTTGCTGTCTTGTTAGTGGCACCACAGGTCAGTGTAGGCCATCTGCATATACATTACTTTCCTTTGTAATCTGTAGCATCCTGCAGTTCTTCATGTTGTTATCTTGTCAGAGGCACCGCAAGACAGAGTGAGCCATCTGTACATACACCTTAACACATACCTTCCTGTACCATCTGCCACTATATTAATAAACCATAACTGGCAAAAAATAGACACTTATAAACCAGATAAAACAGAAAAAAATCATGACAACGTTTGAAACCTGTTAAATGAAAACTCATCAAATAAAATCACTTGCTATAGCTGTGTTCTACTGGGTCTTGACTTACCTTTGTGTCGTGTTTTAATGCATCTTGGAATCATGTCCTGTGAAAGTGAAGGCACAGCATACCTTGTGTTTCCTACTGAATTACAGTCCCAGCTCCCAAAACACACTGGAAACCCAGTCCCAAAACCACAATGTAACCCAGAAAGAGCCAAAACACCCTGTTCTACCCAGGTGGGTATGTTTGGCTCCATGGAACTATGGAGACATGATAACTGCCCTTTCCCATGCGAGGAGGACAGAGTGGTAAGTCCTTCATGAAAGCCAGTCATCACTACAAGTACACATAGGTGCTGCACTGGCCCACTATAGTCAGTGCCCTCCTGAAACAGGACTTCCACCATGTCCAAGCTTGGCTTTCCCAGCCAAATGCCTGATTTATGCAGGTTTTATTTAACATGTACCACTAGCAAAACAATTGTTTTTACTCAGTACATTTTAGTTACAGCTAACTTTGCAGAGACAAATTTAGCAATCAATTCTCACTCAATGTTGTGGGCTTCAAAAACCTTTTCCCCGCACTGGGGCTGCACAATAAAGTGCATTGTAATTAGAAGCAAATGTGAGATCCCTGCCTTTTCATACTTAGAAAGAATAAAAGAAAGGATTATTTTGTTTTTCTTCCAATAGAAGTATGAACTAAAAGCAACACAGTAAATTCTCAAGACCTGCTTAATGTTAATGCTAACACATTTATAGTCACAACTTTCAGCCAGAAGGCCCGTATTGTTTTAAAGACCAGCCAATGGGTCAGTCCAGGAGTCAGAAAGGAATAAGCTGCAGAAGCAGAAGTGGAACACTTGATTCAGCTCCACGGACAAGTCACTATTCATCTCTTACCTTGATTTTTATCCTGCAGACAGGTCTTTGTGGACTCTGTTTTTCAGTGCATGCATTTAAATTATCTAAAGCCACAGATCTTTGGCTCTGTAGGTTCTTTCCTGATAGGATGAACAAAGCCTCTCCAGACACAAGCTCTGAGAAGAGGAACACTCACAGTTCCTCTGTCCCCTCTCTCTACTCTGCACCAGGAGACCCTCCCTAGCTATAGGCAGATGAACCATGATAATGTCAAGGGATGTCTCATTATAAAGGTTATTATAGCCTCCACCTGAGGCTGTTGTGCCTCTCCTTCTGCCCCATAAAGAGGCACGATTTCTAGAGAAATGTTTCCACTGTGCCCTTGGGGCAACACAATAATTTGTCAACCTTTACGCTGGGCACACACCAAAGCTATGAAGTACCATAAAGCCCAGCGTATATTTTTTCAGTAGGTTTGTAGCTCTGTGTGTTAATGCTCTGATCCTGCAAGGGAGGCTGTATGCTCAAGACTTTTTTCATGGTCTTGGTCAAACTGGCTGAGAAAGGCTGCCAAGCTCTGTTCTGCAAGCAAAAGCCGTGTGAATTGCATATAGTTTTGCCTAGGGAAATGCCATAAACTCTTAGCACTAAATATTTCACTTGTGTGGAGATTGTATGTCAGAGATAATGGGCCTAATTTGAGGATGGCCTTTTAGAGAAAGTTTAATATCACACACTGGGCTCCTGTGATGGGACTTTTGCCTTTTACACTTGCAAACAGCATCCCCCAGGCTATGCCATCAACTGAGCTGCAGAGAATTGTTCGAGGTTGTCTCTGCCTGACAAAGTCACACTTTACTCTTCATCCATTACCTAGAAAAGCCTGAAAATAAGCTGCAGGCACTCCAGAATGTTCTGGGATGCTTCTGATGAAACGTGTATAGTGACAACCCCTTCTCTGCTTAATAAAGATGATGTAAATGTTGCCTTGCTCAGATTACATTTTTATTCAATATATTGGGACTAAGTGGTCTCTAAAACTTATATTTCTGTTAGAGGTTCATTCAAATAAGAGGAAATACCATTTACGGTAGTTTAAAGTGATACCTTTGCAGGGAAAAAAAATATCTAGAGATTCTTACCAAACTATTCAAACAGTATTTGAAGGCTTAAACTGGTGCTTGGATAGATCTGCTCTTCTCAGAACCTGTCACTCACCACTACCTACAGTAGTTTAAGACCAAATCTTTCCCACTTTTATTACTGTTCTGTATCGGTCACCTTAGTGCAATCCTTGCAGAGGTTCAGCTCATTACAGAGTGAGCCAGTTGCCTACAGCACCATGTATAAGCATTTTCCACAGGTAGTCACTATTTGATACAGTCTCTTTCACAGGTGCCCAGCCATGCTTGTCACCACAGGTTGCACCAAAAGTTAGGATGAACCCTTCTGTCTGACACAGCTAGACACATACCTTTTCCACCCATTGTCAGACATGAATGATGATATTTTATTCACTTCAACTTCAAAATTTCATGACACTTCAACAAAAATGTCTCATATCACTCTGTTATAGACATGCAAATAAGGTCTGGAGCATTCAATCAATTCTCCTTGTTCACCAGCAACTGGGGGCAAAGAATCCTCTCTCTGGGAGGTTTTCTTTGACTGGGAAGCTTCAGGGACTGCCTTTGCTCAATTCACGATGGCTATCACCAGAGGTTCCCTAGTCAAGGTACTAAGGCTTGCAACAACAATTATATCGAGTCCCTGGGGAATGTGTGACAGAATACAACAGAAGCTAATTTTTACGGATGATGACACTGCAGCACAAAGCAGGGCAGTGAATTTTGCAGGGACACAGCAGAGCAGTCACAGGGCTCAAATAGCACCTCATTGGTAGTACATTTCTCTTCCCATGCAGCCATGCAGCCATGCAGAGAACAGTTCCTCTATGACAGTGTTCATATAGAAGAAATATTTGCAACAGGTGGCTCTGACTAACTAATTGCCTGCTGTGGGTAGGATTGCAGGGATAGGGGACATGGTTGTGAAATAAACATCTGACAGCTGCCTGAACTGGCTCTTGATGCTTTTTGACTTCTCCAGTCTTACTTTGATTTTGGGAATTTGAAATGACAAAGGCAGTATTAAAAGTTTTTGACATAAAAAAGGTCACACTTTGATTTAAGGCAGAAAGGAAGAAGGTTTATAAATGCTCTTTAATTTTTTTTTATAAAGTATTCCCTACAATGGGTGTGTGATATAGTAGTTTTCAAACTTCTCCAGTTTATGCTGGGGTCAGAGCACGTTCATGGCTGTAGAGATATGTGTGGAGCTCTGATGTCAGGGCCATCCCTAGTTCTTCCCCATCGTCAGTCTGTGGTGACTACCCTTCAGTAGTAAATTTGACATCATAATTCTTCAAGACTAGTTAGAACAAGCACAACTAAGAGTACCAAAAGATTAAAATCTTAATGTTTCTTTCCTTTGTTATTTTTTTCTTTAAAAAACCCCGTAAACCTCAGACATTTTCTTGTTAGCAGCTTTATTTTTCTCCCTCCAAAACTCATTTCATTTACTGCAAAATAAGTTTGTTAATTCCTTGACCTGAGAAACTGACAGCTCATTTATTGATTAGCCACTCAACTATGCTGCTGCACATTATTTTCAGCTTACAGCCTTGTCTCAGTTCCTTCAAGCTTGTCTAAAACATTAGTGTCTGGAGTCACAGCATTTGAAAACTGTTTTGAATGGAGGGCAGGAGAAGGGCAGGGCTGCACAACACTGTGAATTATACATCACAGGAGCACGCATGTAAGATGTTGTAGAGGGTAGAGGAAAGAGGGGGCAGTACAATGTGTCAAACATGCAGATAGCAGGTACATTATCTCTTCTTTAGTTAGGATTCAAATACTTCACTGTCATTGCTATGCAATTGAAGCATGAGAATCATATCAACTACTTAGCTTCAAGACTGAGCTGTAATTAAAAATAGATTGACTAGTCTTCATACCTTACGTAAGATAGAATAAGCCATGGCACATTTCTGCCAGGCCTTCATCCTTCATCCTAATGGTACATCCAAGTTCTCCACAGTAATTTTAATTCACAGTTATGTCTGTGAAGGATATGACCATTGCATCCTCAGCAGCAGTCAGTAAGTGCAGCAGCCTTACTGCTGGTGATGGAACACAGAGCAAAGATTCAGGAGCATAACTGCTAGTTTTGCTTGTACTGTGATATGATGAGAGGCTGAGAGAGCCTGGACTCTTCAGTCCAGAGAAGAGAAAGCTCAGGGGAATCTTATCAATGTGTATAAATACCTGAATGAAGAGGAAGAAGCCATACTCTTCTAAATAGGGCCCACTGCAAGGGCAAGAGGGAGTGGGCACAAATGAAAATACATGAAATTCTATCTGAATGCAAGAAAACATTTTTTTACCTTGCTGGTAGTTAAACACTGGAACAGGCTGCCCAGAGAGGTTGTGGAGTCTCCATTCTTGGAGATATTCCAAAGCTGTCTGGACATGGTTCTGAGCAACCTTCTCTAACTGATCCTGCTTGAGCTGTGGGAGAAGATGTGGGGGTTATGGACTAGATTATTTCAAGAGGTCCCTTCCAACTTAAATTATTCTCTGATTTTGCAAGCAATTTCAGGCAAATTTCTCTCCTATCGCTTGTTACCTGTTTAATCAAGATCTTTTTTGGAAAGCTCTTTTGATGGTCTGTTCAGTCATGTCAATACTCTATATATGTGTATAACTTTTTCATCTGGGGTCTCAAAATATGAAACAAATATGAAACAAAACCAATAAAACTCATCTCAGATCACCACCAAGTTAAAGGGAAACAATATAAGACAGGGAAATTTTAAACAGAAAAAAAAAAGAACAATTATGTCCACAAATAAGACAGCAAAGAGAATTTATGTGTAGTGTAAGAAGGACAATGACTTACCCTGCTGATTGCTGCAAGCATTTGATAATGCTGTTACTTTTAATGGGAAGCAATTTGTTAGGAATCAGAGCAGGGTGCTAGAATACTGGTTTTTCTCTGCCTCATCTCATTCTGAAACAATGTGAAAACCATTCAGAAGCAAAGAAAATGGGGCTGGGAGGAACTATAAGAAGCTGTCCAGTCCTTGCTCACTGTGGTGTTAGCTATACCCAAACAATTGATTGCAGATGGTAGTATGTGCTAGACTCTCCATCCCTCACATAGCCTGTGCCAGTGCTAAGCTTTCCTACTCATTAGATACATTTTCTTAATGTCTAGTGGATTCCTTTTTTGTTCCAATTTAAGACAATCTTTGTACAGACTTGAACATGGACATGGAGAATATATCTGCAGTCTTTTATCAAGTTTCTCTTTAAATTTAAAGTTTTCTATAAATACCAGCTCCAATTCCTTTGATTGTTTTTGTACCTGTTTCGGCTGGGATGAAGTTAATTTCCTTCACAGTGGCTTGTGTGGGGCTATGTTCTGAATTTGTGCTGAAAATAGCGTTGATGTTTTAGCTATTGCTGAGCAATGCTTACACAGAGTCGAGCCCTTTTCTGCTCCTCACATTGCACCTCACCAGCGAGTGGGCTGTGGGTGCACAGGTCGCGAGAGAACACAGCTGGGACAGCTGACCCCAACTGACCAACAGGATATTCCATACCATATGACGTCATGCTCAGGAATAAAAGGAGGGGGGATGCTGGCGGGGGGGGCATTGCTTAGGGATTGGCTGGGCATTGGTCAGTCAGTGGTAAGCAATTGTTTTTATTTGCATCACTTGTCTTTCTTGGGTTTTATTTTCCTCTCTCTTGTTTTTTTTCTCTTTTCCTTAATTTTTTCTAATTATTATTATTATTTCTTTTTAATTATTAAATTGTTGTTCTCTCAACCCATGAGTTTGTTTCTCACTTTTACCTCCTCTCCCCCATCCTGAGGCAGGTGGTGGGGGGTTAGTGAGTGAGCAGCTGTGTGGTGCTTAGTTGCCAGCTGGGGTTAAACAATGACAGGTTTTTTCTACATCACTTAATTTACAGTAATTGCCTAGTACTGTAGGGCAATACCAGTGTCCTGTCCCACAGAATAATTGGTGAAACGCTTCAGAGGTCCACCTTCCCAAAGGCAATCAATTGGACTGTGATGCACAGTCATGCTTGAGTAAGGGTGGAACAGTGGGGTTTACCCTTGTTTCAACAATGTGGGCACCAGAAGTGGGATCTAGTTGACTGAAATAAGTCATCTACATCTGCACTGGACTGGAGTAAACCTGACCTTTCTCTTTAGGGTGAGATGAGTTGTGCTTCATGGATATCGTAGTTTTAGCTGGGATAGAGTTAATTTCCTTCACTGTAGCTGGTACAGTGCTGTGTTTTGGACTTAGTATGAGAATAATGTCGATAACACACTGATGTTTTAGTTGTTGCTGAGCAGTGCTTACACTAGTCAAGGACTTTTCCAGCTTCCCATGTTCTGCCAGGTGCACAAGAAGCCGGGAGGGGAGGGGGCACAGCCAGGAGAGCTGATCTGAATTGGCCAAAGGGATATTCCATATCATGTGACATCATGTCCAGCATATTAACTGGGAGGAATTGGCTGGGGGAAGCAGCAATCATGGTTCAGAGACCAGCGGTGTCAGTCGGCGGGTGGTGAGCAATTGCAGCACTTGTTGTTTGTTCCCCCCCCCCCCCGAGTTTTCACCTTTCTCTCTCTCTCTCTCGTTATTTTCCTTTGCATTATATTATTATTTTATTATTATTATTATTACTTTTACTACTATTACTATTTTATTTTAATTATTAAACTGTTTTTATCTCAGGCCACGAGTTTTCTTGCTTTTGCTCTTCTGATTCTCTCCCCCGTCGCCCTGGGGTGGGGGCAGCGAGCGAGCAGCTGTGTGGTGCTGAGTTGCTGACTGCGGCTAAACCACAACAATGGACTAGACTGAGATCAATACTGATGGTAAGGAAACGCTGCAGTCAAGGGTCCTGTGCCAGTATCACAGAGGTTTCCAAATTAGTTAGCTCACTTGTGTCCTTAACAGTTACACTTGTGCCCGTAAATACAGCTGTCACTTCTCTGATACAGGACTGTGGCTGGACACATAGCTCTTTGTACTGCCTACATTTCCCCACCCTGGGAACAATTGCCTTTTCTTTCCAATTCAATTACATATCACCCAGGGGGTTTTGCTGTTAATCAGTTGCATGAATTTCCAAGCACGTTACTGAGATACTGATGCACATAACCCTAGAGGTTAAAAAAGCTTTGAATGAGTTCACAGTAAACTTGGAAAACCTTCACTTCATCGCGTTAATCCAGAGTGACGCTGTTGACTTGAAAAGCTGTTTGCTCTGGTTTCAATCTGGTGTAATTCATGGCAGAATTTGATCCTGTGTAGACAGTGTGTACTGAAAGACAGAAAGTATCATATTGTACTTATGTACTATATGGACTACAATTTGTTAATCACCTATTTGAATTCAAGCTGTATTAAGAGGAACGTCTCCAAGTAAAAACAACATAAGAGTAACTAGAAAGAAATCGACCTTTTATTTGTTTGCCTGCAAATTCTCTACATTGCATCCCTAAGGAGGCTCTCAAAGCACTTCACAAACATTTCCTGAGCCTTACAGACAAGCTGCAAGAGAGATACAGGTGAAGATTAAATATCTTTGCAAAAGAAATCCTGTATCTCACACGCAAGTTGTGGTCCAATGCAGGGAATACTGAGTTAAATTTTATACCCATGTCAATTATGAAAGCGAACAAGACATTGGTAATAGTCTTTGTTGGCATAAATTTTATGACTCATCATCCCCTTGTGGAGTTCCAGGAGCACAAACATATTGACATTTTAAAATGGTAGGACCTTTGGGTATATTTCAGAGTTCTGGGCCACTGCTTTAGGAAGGCCTGTTTTGGAAAAGAAGCGTTTTGTGTTTTAGTTTTGATTGGAAAGGAAGGTGTCTAGCTGCATAGCTTTAGGCATTTGTTGTAGGTGTTTGGTTAAGAAACTTGTTTTAGGTAGTTTCAATTGGCTTCTTGACTCTGCAGAGCATAATGGTAGATGTTGTGATTCTGTCCCTGAGTTTCACATGTTTATACACTGCTTTTCACTTATCTGAAAAATAAATCTGTCCTTTCTGTTGTGGAACAAAGTATAATTAGATTATAGTTAATGTGGTGTTTCCTGTTACTTAACTTGATCTTATATAAACTGAGGTTTACTTGCACTCATTATAGTGATATGGTTGTGATTCATGGAAAATTATTTTTGGTACAAAAAGGTTAGGGAGCAAGCAAATGGGGGAAAAAAACCCCAAGCTATTCTAAGGGAATTAAAATAATTTATCAGCGTGATGTTTATCACTGTTTTCTATGCACTATGTTTTTGTTTCCTGTTCTAGGATAATTCCACCCAGTGAATCATGGATGGCATTTCTATGGCATCATAAACAAAAACCTTCCATTGATATTTTGTCCTGTTCCCTGCTCTATCTGTTGTGTCATTGGGTACAGCTCATAACGGAGTGATATATTAAATAACGTTAAGATCCCTACCCTGTTGCCACAGAAGAAGGATGTTGCCCAGTACAGAGACAGCCCGTAAGATAAATGTTGCTAGTAACTTATGCAAAATTGTGAACACCAGAAAAAGAGGAAACTCTTTTGACCAGAAATCTTTGCTGACACAACAACAACTGGGAAGAAATTGACCTTGGATAATGGAAACTAGGAAGAAATTGACCTTGGATAATGGAAACTAGAAGAAACTTTCTAACGAATTAGTGGAATAGTGAAATCTTGGTATTGCTGAGGCAAAAATAGTCAGCTGCTATTCAAGAGGGAGCTTGATCAGTTTTATGGGAGGCTTATAGCTCTCTGCAACAGTGGTGGATTGGATTTGGTGACTTTGAAAGTCCTTTCCAGTCCAGAGTGTCCAGCACACAGTCATTCCTGCTACTGGAAGAAAACACATGGCTCTCAGGCACAGGTAGGACAGTGTGCCACATGTCACCAGCCCCAGGGTCACATAACAAAGCAGCAATGTCCCATGGCACAGAAGTACAGTCTCACAGAGCTCTGCAAGAATAAAAGAAACTGTGCTTTTTGCCTGAGGGAGAGGTGACAAGGTTGCTGATATGAAGTGAGTGGTTTCCACATCTCAGCTAGGAGCAAAATGAAATAAACACTTGACTGGAACCTTTAGGACACAAAACAAGTACTTGATTCAAATTCAGTTCAAGGAGCTAAGATCGACATATCTTTATGGAGTGTTCAATCTATATAAAGCAGTGAATGGAGGTGGTATTTAACTGTACTTGGAGTCATGAATGTTGTGGTCAAAGTTAAAATCACAGGAAACATGTCTTCAAGTAAAATCAAAGTATGGACATTAGACTGGTCACAGAAATGTTGCTGCATGACTAAAGCCTGGAGGCAATGCAGTAGAGAAAATCCTATTGACAAAGGAACTGCTTTTCCCCGTTCTGCTGAGGTTCCCAGGGAGCTGTAGTGACTCCAGGTGGGATAGGCTTTTGACCCAGGTAGGTTTGAGGACTGTAGCCCTCTTATTTGGATCTCAGTATCAACTTTCCTTTGTCCACTGAAAGAAATGTTCTTTTTCAGGAGAGAATGCTCTGCAGAAGACAGGCAACTAGACTCAGTCCTCACATTGTTTGACATAGCCCAGTTTAAGGATGCAGAGACGTGTCATATGGAAGAGGGAGAGCTGTTTATATCTTCTCTACCTTTCATGTAGTGTCTATGTGACTCCCCAAAGCTGCATACAATTTACTGACCCCATGTAGTAGCTGAGGAAATGGAAACATACAGAAACTGAGGATTCAATCCAGTAAGGATACAAGTCCTACTAGCTTCAGAAGGACCTTTCATGTATTTGAGATTAAGCACGTCTAAATATCTTGTTCAAGGATCTGCTTGTTCCAACAAAATCCTGCACAGATCTAGCAATAACTTCCACAGAGCAAACTGAAGAACCAGAGATCTTAAATTAGGACCAGCTACTGTCATTACTGCCAGGTTATCCTTCCTGTTGTTTTGTCAGTAATGACCCCATTTTGAGAATCTGTGTCTTACAAATCAAATGCCTCGTTGTTGGTATCAACTAAATTTATACAAGTAATATTCCATTCTCCCATTTCATTGTTCCAGCAGATTTAAAATGCAGTACCCTGTGACCAAAGAAAAACTGAGTGGATTTATCATGAGACTGCTATTTTGGGAGGGCCTGGGAAGTGGACTAATTGTTTTCACTTTGGTCTAGTGGATAACAATGCCTTAAAATTTCCAGTCTCCCTGTCCAGAATTAGATTTGGTTACTATGGGAATACAAGTTGGGATCTGCTATGCAGACTCAGATACTCACCTAAAGTGATATTGCATCCTTCTCTCCATTCCCAAATCTTCAGCACCAATGTCTCTGTTCTGTGTGAAAGCTGTTCTGAATGACTTCTAAACCAAGCAAGGGAGAAATCATTGGGTGGGAGGAGTTGCCTGGAAAAAGGGAGGAGGGAAGAGGAGAATGGAAAACCATTGTATATGGTGGGGTAATGGATAACAAATAGAGCTCTTGAGTGAGTTACACTGAGCTCCTGGGCATGGGAAAAGAGCAACAAAGAGGACATGCAGCTCCCAGTACTGTTGCAGAAAAAAACAAGGGAATTATTACTTCAGGGTAGGGATGAGAAGGTCCTTGGATGTGCAGCAAGTTTGGCCCTTGAGGGCTTTCGCAGAGACCATATATCTCTCTGAATGAACTATCCAGAAAACCTGATAAAAAAAAGGGTTTTTTCTTTTTTTTTTTTTTTTTTTTTTTTTTTTTTCTTTTCCTGAGCCATTTTGATCAGTAAAAGGCAGAGCACAACTTAGCTCAAATGTTACATCTGGTGGCAGGACTCTCCTTTCAGGGATAATAAGTTGGCTGCATCTTGACTTATGATCTGTCTTGTTTCGTAGGCAGCAGCTTTATCCCTTACATCAAGTATAAAACTTGTAGCCTGACCTTATCCCAGCTCTGCACAGTAAAAAATACCTAGTTTTCCCATTTTCCAGCATAAAGAAGCTGAATCTTGTATGTCAGTCACACCTGGGACTGAACTGCAGTTCCTCCATAGCTGCGCAAGCAGGTAACCTCCTCGTGCCTTCTCTGCGGTCACAACAGGGCTGGAACATAGTTTTTTAACTTGCCTGGATTTTGGAGTCTAGTATTTGCCTCTTCCTTGACTTATTCCACATTATTTGAGATTTTCATGTGGTACTTCCACCCGAGTACCAGCCAGGCCTGGAGACTTCATCCAGGAGCACTTGTGGGAAGCCTGGCATAGCCATGGTCAAGCAGATAACAGGAAAATGTCAAGGCTTTGGGCCACTGCTCAAACAGTGCATTTTTGCTTAGTTCTCAGGCCTGTTATCTTGTTATCAATCTGCATTGGAGTAAACCTGGTAAAAAGCAGGAGTAATCATCTGTTTTTCACTGCTCCAATGAAAAATTGTTCATTTGCTGACAACAACTCAATTCTACAGAGTAAATATACATTCCTTCTGCTCATTTGACACTCATAACAGATAGTCTTTCTTTTTTTTCTATGAGTCTAGGTGTTTTTGTTAAGAGCCAAACAAGAGCTGACAATTTGTGAGCTTTCCTCTTCCTTTCCAGCCTTCCCCTCTTCCACCCTGAATAGTATGCCACATAACACACTACTCCTTTCAGCCTGCCGTGTGGAGCCTGAGTAAGAAATAAAGTGCCCAGACTTAAATGAAGGAAGAAATGCCATAGTGTGTAACGAATCCCACACAGTGCAGTGTTCTGACTCCAGATAAAATGGTGGCAGAACTGGTGGTAGAGATAGCATTTATTCTCCTATGAAATCCTGGGTGAGGTGCAGCTCAGCCCTAGTTTCCCCCCACCTGCCAAGAAAACCTCTGTTTTAGATGGGAAAGTTATTGCAGAATATTACCACGATATGCCTGCTCTGGTCAACCTCTGCTGGTTTCCACATTGCAGAAATGTGGGACAACTCTGATTGATTGTTCCCTGTATATCTACAGACAAAGGGATTGGGAAAGTAGCAGACACATACCAGATCACATACCAGATCAAATAACCAGCCTAAGGGGATCACTATCATACTTCTCCTAAGCAGACATTCAGTCCAAGGCATAAGCTGTCCCTTAAATAAATAAAAGGCATTGCGACTTTAAGTTTATTTAACCCACCAGGGAGCGAAGAATATGGCATTGCCTCAAGTGGTTTCTTCTTCAGGGCATAAAACTTGGAATAATATTAAATTTTCCAAATTAAAAATTAAAGTGTTTCCATCTGGGAATTGCTTCCTTCCTTTTACTCCTGTTTCTATCTGCTATTTCTTCCAGTAGGATCCTCCAAAACCTTGTCTCAGCATTGGCTGGATCATCTTTTACCCAATGGCAGAAGGTTTTTCATAACCTTCAGCCTCACTAACGTAATCATCATTTTCTCCAAGTTAATGAATAAAGTTCCTGTTATTATACATATTTTCCTCCTAGTGGAGGTAAATAGTGTTATCTGCTTCATGCCCATTCCTCAGCACCACGTTGTTTGAATGCCCCCAAGCACAATTTATCTTTACTAATACAATAATAAAAAAAAAGAAAAAAGAAAAAAGAGAGAGAGCACATTTCTTCTCCTCCTCTGCTGCCTGCAGGACACAGTTTGAGCTTCCAGGATTTTACTGTTTGCTTGAAAAAGAACAGTTTGCATTAGGTTTCAGGCATGTCACAGTTTATGCAGTATGTTTTCCTCTTGACTTGCTGTAGCAGTAAGGAGAGGATCATCTGTAATAATATGTTCTTCTAGAGCACCTTTTATCCGGTGCTTTCCAGATGCTTGAATCCCAAATTAATTTTCTTTATATCCCTGGAAGGCAGCAGGCAGAGATTTAAGGGGGAGGAGAGGGGACAACCAAAGCAACGTTCTACCTCCTTCCCCCAGCTTCCATCTCCTGCTGTGTCGGTGTTCAACCAGGACCAACGGGGGTTGCTCACTGAGGCTGAGGCTGGTCCAGTGCTGCAGTCACAGTGCCTGGAGGGGGACGCTGCAGTCTCTCTTCATGACTGGGGATGAGTCACCAGAGCTGTGGCCCCAGCCCAAATGTTAGCTTCCTTAATAGTTGGCTCCTGGCTCTGAGCATGGCCCCACACAAGTCCAAACCTCCTGTCACAATTATTTCTTGTGTGAGATGGGAAAGCAGTAAATTGAGAGTACCACCACAAAGTAGACAAAAGGAAGTTTCTAGACAAAAGAAGAAAATCTCACAGACAAACCCCAGAGCTTTCCTTCTGGAAATTTCTTGAAGTTATGATATTTCAGGAAGTCCAGTTTCCTGACTGAGTGAAGTGTAATGTATAAAAAAAAGACTAAAGGAAAATATTGAAAGTAGTTTGCCTTTTTTTTTAATTCCCTGGCATATAATTCTGTTCCCCATTCTTTCTTTTCTCATTGCCCTGATGTATATATGCATATATACATACATATATGTATATGCATACATACATGAGCTTCATATGAGCAAAGACATCAAGCTTTACCCTTGAAGGAGAAGAAAAGACAGCAAGGTAAATTCATAGAAGAAATTATTAATTATTACAAAAGTCACTACTTTTGAATGTATTTCACCCTAACTAAAGGCAACCTATGAAAGCTGACAAAATGATTAATTCGGTCACTACAGTAGCAAAAGAAGTCTCTGCTAGAAACCACCATTCTTTTCCACAGATCCCTTTACTCCAAGTGATGCTAATGAACTCTGTCACTTCTCATTGGATGGCTTTCCACCTCTTCTCTTTCAACAACAGCATTCAGAGGTGCAATTGAGAGCATGGCAGCAGAGTAAAAAATCTTCCATAAACACGGGAAGTTCTTTGCATCACTAGTTTCTTAGCAGAATAGACATGGCTGGCAATAAACAGGCAAGAAAGTTGAAGTTCTTCCCAAAGTTCCACAGTAGGTTATTGACAGAGCTGAGATTGGCTTTCAGGTGACCATGGAAAGGGGACAAAGTTTTGGCCATTGGATGATCCTTCCAGACACATCTATGCACACCTCATTATCTCATTTGGGATTGCAAAGAACCACTTATTTAATAGCACAGAGCAATACTTGTTATGTTTTAGCTTTTGGTTAGCCCTGCAGTGGTCAGGCAGTTGAACTAGATAATCATTGTAGGTTCCTTAAAACTGGAATATTCTATTCTATTCTATTCTATTCTATTCTATTCTATTCTATTCTATTCTATTCTATTCTATTCTATTCTATTCTATTCTATTAATAAACAGACTGAAGATGCTAACTGTCCTGCTGTTAAGTACAGAACAGCCAACATTTACCTAGGGGAGAGGCATATCACATCCAACAGCATCCATTCAAATATTTTCCCCTGTTTCAGCAATACTTCAGGTTTTGTACTTCATTTTAATAAAGAAACTAGGGAACATTTTACCTCATTGTTTCATTTGATCAAAGCAGCTTTCTGATATCTGTTAATTTGTCTCGAACATCTGCCATTAGAAGCCATTTGTCTCTTCTCTCAGCTCCCTCTCTCTCGGGCTTTCATGAAAGAGTTTACATTGCTCAAAACTTGCCAGGGCCTTGTTAGTCTGACAGGCTGCCTTGTATTTGCCCAAAATGTGTCTAGTAAGAGCTGTCAAGGCCATGGAGAGTTAAAATGCACAGCCTGGTAATTTAATGGAAAGCATTGAAGAGTCTTTGCCTATTAGAGAATGTGTTTAAGGTATTTCAGTACACCTCGGTCTGGTACAGGATTTACCAGGACAAGCCTGACAAAACAGATGAGATATAGGTTTAGAAACATGATAAATCAAACCATCATGCAGTAAATTGCAAGGAGGTTGGCACAAGCAGTTAATCAGCTGCCAGGAATTCATACCCAGTGTCTGGTAGGTAGTCAGTTCTGTGACAGAAATGTATGATTGCGTAGCACAGGGTACACCTGCATATATTTATGTGAATGGAAGTACCTGCAAAAGGTGCAATAAAAATTCTCTTTGCGTAGATATTTAACCCTGCCCAGTCCCTGCCATCAGTCTGCATGATCACTCAACTGATGGTGTTATTAAAGGGCTGTCTTGGTTAATCTCCACTTCATGTTTGCACACTTAGTCAAACAGTGTTGTGGTAGATCTGTCAGCTCCCTGAAAGCAGGCAGCTGACAAGCTCCCCGAGAGCAGCACCTGTACGTATGCAAACATAAAGAGCAGGAGCGTGTTCTCCATCTGGATCCAAGCTGGGGCTTTAGGTTTATTAATCATGCCCAGAGCCTCAAAGGCTTTTCTAGCTTGTTCATTGCCTGACCCAGAGGAGTAATAGTTCAGTGCTTGGCACTGAAAAGCCAGAGCTTCTTGCATTTTATTCCAAGCTCTGCAATCAATTCACAGCTGAGTGAATCTCTTAGGATTAGGTCCAAAGGGCTGAAGACTCTAAAACTGAATCAGAGACACTGCTTTTTCCAGGATTTGGCTACTAGACTGCCGTCCAGAGCCTGGGGACAGGTGCCTGGTCCCTCCACATAGCATCATGAAGGGAGCAGCCGTTACATTGAGTGAGGACATCCCTATGGAGAGCAAAACATTGGAGAAAAGGGCACATACTAAATCTTGCCTCTTGTCCTGATGTGGATGCTTATCTGGGCAGCATTCACTCTCTACTAAATGTCTCTAGTCTTCCCTCACCATATCAAGACCTCTTCTGATTTTTCAATGGACAGCAGTTTTGGTGACATCCCTTTACATGCATTTCACTGCTGAGCACACCATGTGGGAGAGCTAGTACCAGTCTGAAAACTGCATAGAGTGACTCAAAGCCACCTTCAAGAGAAAAATCTACCTCTTTGGGTGTGGTGAGGAGAGAGGTTTCCATTCCTCCTGCTGAAGCTGTTCTGTCTTGGAAAAAAACCCCAAAGTTCTAGTATCATTGTCTTTGGAGATAGTGAAAACTCAACAGGACAATGCTCTGAGCAACCTGAACTAACTCTGAAGTTGGCCCTGCTTTGAGCAGAGGATGGAACTAGATGACATCCCAGTGTCCCTTCCAGACTTGATTCTGGCATTCCAGTCTATGATTCTAGCATTACACAGAAACTACTTTAGAGCAAGTAATATGTGAGAGTTTCCCTGCAGCCTACAGTTTAGGGCTCTCACTGTAAAGGATTTTCCTGTCCCCTAAGAACTGTTCATATATTTTACCCCATGTCCAAAACTTATAGACTCACTTCTTTTCCTTCCTTTCCCAGTTGCTAGGCAGCAGATCCACATATCTACCTGAGAAATGGGATGCTGCAGCTAAACCCATGTGAAGTCTAAAGACAGACTTTTAGGGAAGGTGTCTTCTGAGATGCTTCAGGGCAGGTAGACAAGGTGGTGTGTAGTCTGTGGATCTGGCCAGTCGTGCACAGAATGAAACACAGAAATAAAACTGAGGTATCTGAATGGTGAAAGCAGAGAGTGGAGCAGTTTTGAATGGGAGAGGTGTGGATTTATGCACTTAAGTTTTACTTACTCCCCTTTGTGTGTGCTTAGAGTTTTCTTAGAGATAGCCCCAAAACCAGGATTCAAAAATCGTTACTTATGTTACTAAATAAGTTGCCCGATTTTCATCTAGGCTTAGCAGACACATCTGATTTATTTCAACACTAACAGGATCATGACTGAAATGAAATCATACACAGATGAGTGTCCCAATTGCTACTCTTATTAATCTTGCTGTTTAGGTTCATGTTTAACAGGAGGCATATGCAAGGCTCATTTGATATCAAAACAATGAAGAAGCTCCTAATCTGTCACTGTCACAGACATCTGCGAAGAGCCACCTGCAGCACTCTTCAGTGCAGAGAGCAACTGAACACTGTGAAAAGATACTGTGACGAACAGAGGGACTGAGATATTGATTGTGCAATCTGTTTTCCTTGTCAAAACGGGATGAACCTGTCTCAGAGAATCCAATTTCTCTGCATCGTACAGGCACGCAATGGGAGTCACAAGATGCCACAGTGCATTGGAGGTATGTTGCAGTGAATGATCTCTGTTATAGAATAAATATGCCTTCTGCTCTCAACAGGTCAGTGCTGGGCAGCAGAGTGATGCTTCCCTGTCCTCTGTGGGGCACAGAGAGCTCATACTGAGACCTTTTCAGCTAATATTTTCCTCAGATATTTTCCAGGATGGAGGAGCTCAGAACTTATCACAGCTTTTAAAATGGGCTAACCCTACCAGTATACAAAAAGGCAAGCACGTCCACTTCTTCTACAGCCAGTGCACAGTAAATCAAACAGTGCCAAGGTACATTCACAGGCACTTGAGAGCGATCATCCACACACTGCTGGAACAGTTCCTAGCACAACTGTGCTGAACAGATTTCTAAAGGATGGTGTTTCTTAAATATTAAAACAATAAATATCTAAAACATTTCCACACACAAGTCTGTATTGCATGAAGAAAGCATCAGGTTTATAACACCACTAGAGCAAATTTTTTAATAGATGTCTTATTTATTTTCTCCCTAATCCCCAAAGTCTACCAGATTCCTCTCAAAACAGCTGAAAAGAACCTGTAACTTACATTAGTACATGAAATTTCTCTTGCCAAACAGACAAATATTGCCATTGATATTTCAGCCTCAAAATTATCAGCCATGAAACTGGGATATTGCTACTTTCCTCACCAGAAGGATAAACTTCTCAGAGCTATGGTGCCATCAACATAGGTGTAACTGCTCAAGCAGGGGGGTTGGACAAGGTGATCTCAAGAGGTCCCTTCCAACCACTACCATTCTGTGATTCTGTGGTAACTTACAGCAGGCTCCAGAAGGCTGGATTTTCCACCCATCTGCTGGACAAATCACTTCACATCTCCAGTTCCTTTCCTGTCCTTCTCTGTTCAGACACACACTCTTCAGGCCTGGGAGCATCTATTTTGACGTGTTTGTCACAGTATGTAATTTTGCTGTAATATGATAAATACCTTATTACCATCATCATGGGCATGAAGAGAAGCCTTGTGCAGAAGCCAGTACAGCACCTGAGCTAAACACATGGAAGCAGGATTGTGTCCCTTGATGGATAAAATAGTTTAACCGCTGTACACGTGAGAACTTTTTGCTTTCAAGAATCCCAAAATTTTTTCCTTTTTTTTTTTTTTTCTTTTTTAATTTGTTTAAAAATATGACACACTAGGGAACAAATGCTGCAACTGTTGTGTGATTCCACCAGCAGATTTCCTCTAAGAAAGGGTGAGGTTCTTTTCATGATATGCAAGCTCAGGAATCCACTGTGGAAATGCAGCCAGTTTTAAGGAAGAAAACAAAGTAATATTAACCCAAAAACTGATCAAACAAAGCAATGTCAAAGTACAGCTAGAGGTGGGAGTAGTCTTTATGAAGCAAGAATACACCATTCATGCTACATGGATTGTTGCTAGCCTGGGAACATCACGGACCTAATTCTGGTCTTATTTTCTTCAAAGTCAGAAGTATCTGTACCAAAGTCATAGTGACAATCATGTAAGACTTGGTACAGAAGATTAGAAACATTCCCACCTGTTGGGCAAATGGATCCAGGCCACTTTACCATGTTAAAAAGAATTATTTTCATCCCAATCTTTCTTTGAGCTTCAGTGTTGTAAATCCAGAAATAACCAAACTGAAGTCAAAGTCATTCCCTGGCACTTTGTAATAGTAACTCACTGAAGAGCATTAGCCACCTTTTACATCTTCCCTGGTTTGAATTTCCCCATATATATTAATAGATCTACCTTTATAGGTAATAGCACTGCATTTAAAACACAGGCCAGTGTTTGCACTCAGAGCATAGGACATGCCTGTGAGCTAACGTACCGGGCTTTAAAGGCAGAGAGACTCTTCACCTCTTTTTGTTAATTTTGGAGGCTACAACTGTGTGAAAGGAACCAAATATCTGAATTTGAACCACATCTGCAAAAGTTATAAGATTTCCGTTGGACTAAATTTAGCACTTTTCAAAGATTTTTTGTGGGTTTGTGAATGTGAAATCCTTTAAATCTCCTTCAGGCTTGTGTCCCATGTGAAGATTTCAGAGACTCATTTGCCTTGTTCTCAGAAATAGAGAAGAACTTTTCTCTTTTTGCTTACAGATATAGCTTCTGGCCTTCCTCTAGGGTGGGCTTTCCACTTCTTCTAATGTAAAGATCCTAAGCTGGTCACTCTCTCAATCGACCTGTCAGAAAGGATGCTGAGGCTTAACTACCTTCTCCGAAAGATCTGTTCGAATGCTCAGCCCTGCAGCCAAGCAGTCCAATGAGAGCTGGAACCAAGTCTTTGATTAATGTTATACAGAAGATACATTTAAGTCCAGAATCCCAGTTACATTTCAAGCCAACATACACTCAAAAACTTGCTTTTCTCTGTAATTTTTATACACAGAACTTAGGTACCTGGCTTCAGGCAAAGGTCTCAATTCAAGACCTGAGCTGAGGGATCTGAAAGCCCAAGAAAGAGCAACCTAACTTCTCGCTAAAGGTGTTTCCACTTTCCCTGGGGTCTGAACACCCTTCTCCTACACACCCCTGAGGCAGGGTGGCCCTTGCAGTCTGAATGTGAGTGGAAGACTACCCAGAGGTGTTTGTGGCTTTGTTTTCTGTAGATAATTCTCTGCTTCCTCCCAGAACATGTAGGGAGCTATCTACTGTGGAGAAGCAGGAACAGAGCCCTACTGTAGTGGCTGTGTAGTACTTTTGAATAGTCAGGGCACAGCAATCACTCAAAACTAGAGAGAGCTAAATAAATATCCTGATCACCTAGCAGCCTTGTGAAGCAGCCTGCATCTTTAATTTTGTTGGAGATGAATCATCTGTGAACAATAAAAATGCTAAATGAAAGCCACTGCAAAGACTGGACTAGGAAAGTACAGAGTGAGGCCTCAAATAGTTTTGCTTGTTTTTACTCATGTAAAGCTTCAGGATGAACTGAATGGGAGCTGGCTGCCCTAAGCACATCACAGGATAAGACTTTTAAGCAAACCTTTAACACAAGCCATAAAAAGTCACCCAATGCTGTTTTATCATGGAAAAAAATAGACACTGAGAACAGGAAGACATATCCTTATTCCAGTCTGAGCTCTTTCTAACAATGCTTCAGCTGCTTTTGATTCACCTTCTATGCCCATCTACCATTTGCAACAAATTCAACTAGAAACCGTGAAGTCTGACTCCCCCCTTATTTCAATTATCTGTTTACTTTGCTGACTCTGGCAGAAATATTTCTGATTTGCAGTGCTAAAATGAAGGGATGTTTTGGGTAGGTAGCAGTGCTTTGGTAATCCAGATATTCTCTGAAATGGGCTCATCTACTGCCTACATTTTCTTCAGAACTGAGTTTAAAAAAAGGAGTCTATAGGGCTGTTTAACACTCCATCTTTACAGTTTTGCAGTCATGATGATTTTGCAAATATAACCAACAGCTCTGTCGAATTTCTTTTGCTACGGTCTTTCAGGTAGTTTTCTGGTGACAGGATACTGTAAGACAGAGTTCCCTCTTGTGTGCATTCAGATGCTTGAACACTTCCTCCACCTCCTCTGGCTGTGGTTTATTTTCTCTGATGAGTGACTGCTTCATCATAGTAAGTGCATCCAGCTCATGACAAAATTGATAGCTCAATGCTTTTGCCCGCATGAGCTGGTATTTTATTGAAATGTTCACATGAGCTGCAGTACACAATAGACATCCAAAGACAAAAGAGTAACAATAAAAATATAACGAGGGTAGCTCATCTGAGAGCTCCATTGAGAGCCAGACTTTACAATATCCTAAATGGAAAAACACAATGCACCCACGGCAAACACAAGGTTCATCACTAGTGCAGTTTCCTCCATCCTAAATGTATGTGCAAACATAGCCCAGGGGAAGGTAAAATGATAAATAAATAAATATCCTTTAAGGAGGTTGCAGAGAAAGATGAGTCTTAGGATACTGTGTAAAAAGTCAGTTTGACAAGAAGCCTTTGGAGGCAGGCCCAGTCCATTTCCTGCACACCCAAATATTGACCCACTGTCCTGCTGTTTACTCTCTCTATGGCTTCCCAGGCTGCTCTGACTGTGGGCTTGTCTGTAAAGAGACAGCCCTTTCCCTCATTAGAGTTGGTCTTCCCTTCTTAGTGCTAGGGTCCTCTTGCCCAAATGAGTAACCTATTGCCTTATCAGCTATTCAGTTTATAGGTGTAGCTTTTCTCCTCTGCCGTTCAGAGGAAGACAACAATACTGTTATTCAATACCATGAGCATATCAGATATTTCAGAGCATCCCACCCAGTAGGGTTTCCTGTCAACACAACAGGCTGTTGACATATGCCTTGAAGGGTTTGTATTCCTGGAGACTGCAGAATCCTACAGAGAACTGTGTCCTTAATTATAATAGTCCCTAGCAAAGACTGCCATTTTAACAAGAGACAGAGATGAGTTTGTGCTGTTTTCCCCTCCCTTCACATCAAATCTAGAGCTGATCCATATCTCAATTTTAGAAACAGACATGTCTGATCTGACCAAAGGAATGGCTGAGCCTCTTTCCTCTTTCCGAGGAATGGTAACTGGCTCTTTCCTGTTAAGAAATAATCCAAATACGGGCTACAAACATAGACATGATAGCTCTGATATTTTTCCGGAAAAAGAAGCGATCTATCTGAAAATTACAGAATAGCATAGCAACCGGCAGGATGTGACTATCTTTACCATATGAAATAAACCCAAATAAAAGAAAGGTCATCAAGACTAAATGACATACGTGAAAAAAAATGCATGAAGCAATGGATAATTATGCATAAGATCAGGAAAAACTTGGCTGTACCAAGAAACAGTAGGCTCACCTAGCAAAACACAAAACAAGAAGTTAGGCCACTTGGCTGAATAAATGTGGGAAGTCTTGCAAGTGATTAGTTCTAATATCTGCCCTTGAACCAGGGATGATGGTTCCTTCTGCCGTTCTTGCCTAGCAAAATCAAGTTTTGTCACACAATTACGCAAGCCACAACATTTTTTAAATTATTTTATTTTTGTTTTAACCACTAAAGCCCTGCCAGTGGACTGCCACCCACAAGGAGCTATGCACATGTATGGCTGACTGTCACACAGAGTTTACAGGACTAGTCTGAACACGCTCTAATTTTCAGCCCTGCTGTACCACACTGAGTGGTAGTTACTGCTGTTCCTCTATCAGCCTCTGCTGTTTCTTCTTTTGCTGTTAGACAGTTCTGATGAACTTTGCAGCAAACTCTCACTCTTACTGGGAACACAGAGGTTAAACTTCCTCTTCCTCAGGGTAAGTTTGGCAGACATATGCTGATTCTGTTTTCAATTGTGCCATTTCTCTCCCAGTGCATGCACAGTCACAGCTGTGAACGAGTTGCAGGCTTAAATTTTTAATGCTGGAGGCTATTCCTAGCTACCTCTTCAACATTACCACCTCCACTGCATCCTATAATGTACCCATGGAGACATCCTGGGTTCCACTTAATTGGAACACCATTTACATTCTTCCTTCTGGTTTGTTTGTTTCATTGAGTTCTTAAATGGAGTCTTGCTGAGGCATTGTAACGTGTTTGTCTTTCTTTGCTTATCTGTTTTGGGAAAAAAATATGCAAAATGCATTATCTGTAAAAGATTGTTGCAAAAGAAAGATGAAGAAAAGAGTTCTTAACTCAGAATGAAAGACATCCTGTTAATAAGGAGAAAAGATAATGCTGTTTATTAAAGGCTGGATGGAAAATGGTTGCTGTGATTTATTCAATGGGATGAGCTGAGCTCAGGGTATTGTTTTCCAGGGTATTGTACAAATACAGAGCAAGAAGAAGCCTCTATACTGAAGGCCTAAATAGAAAAGAGACTCAAAAAATAGAGGCAGTGAAATCATTCTCATTTTACAGGATTTAGGGAGGGAGAAGGTAAGGTCACACAGAAAGTCTTGGAAAATGTGGCAGCTGATAACGTCTTTTGTCACTTTAAGTCCTGTGCTTTAAACTGAACAACATCTATCTGATTTGCAAAACTTCCATGCATCCATATCTTCCACAATTTTGAACAAAGCTCAAATCTATGGGAGCTTTAGGTAAAGAAGACATATTTAGGAAAAAGAAGAAACACAGTCCTCTCTGTAAGCGTCTCTGCAAGTCAAAATATTTTATAATCTTTTTTTTTTTTTTTAATGTGTCCTGGTTTCTGGTTAATTAGTCAACTTCTGCAGAGACACAGAGTGTGTTTCCTTCATGTTGGAATAGGACTACCCCACAACGAGCACCAAAGAAATTTAGTGTTGAATGGGAGAAGTAAAACACTGTTTCTCCTTATGATACATTTTGCAAAGTCATTAGGAGCTCCTACTGTAGAAGAATTTAACTCCTGCTTTAGCCTTAGGAAGTGTCATCCTCTTGGTCTCATACTAAAATGAAATAAATTCCTAGTTTGATGACACTATTAAAAACAACATTTGTGTCACATTGTCCACACTTAAAATGAGTCAGAATTTCACTGTGAAATCTCCTGTCAATTCTCCCTCAACTGAGTAACATGTTAATGAGATATTGCCTTACTGTATTGTAATTTGAAAGTTAGAGAGACAAAGTAGTGCAGTCTTCCCATCTAATATTGTTTGGTTTTGTTTTCAAGACAAGCCGTATATTAATGTTAACACAAGCACAGTCTGAAGGAGAGCTTCCAGGCACTGCTATTTTAGGAATAGTAAAGTTATAAGTTATAAATCTAAATCCATTGAAGAATCAGTCAGGTCAGAATATAACCACTGCTGACAACCTTCTCATGGTCAGTATTTTTCTCTAGCGAGCACAGCAATGCTCAGTACCCCCAAAAGTGATGTATCCTATATAAGCACAGCAGCTATCTAGTGCTCTCCAATGCAGATGGACATACAAAGTTGCTCCTGCTGCTAATTAGAGATTAAGACTCCCCCTGTCCAGAGTTTACCATCTCACAAAGACAGATGATGGGAAACTTCTGAGGGAAACATCTGGCTCTAACTTACTGAGAGTTGAACAGAGGTTCATATTAACATGGATAATGTTCTCTCACTAAAAAGGTGACTGAACCAGGATGGAGAGGTGACAAATGCCCTGTCAGCTCCAGGCATACATATCTGATGGTTCAGAGGTGAGTGCATGACCTGGATATTGTGCAAATCCATTCTGTCTTGGCTCACTGACGCTGAGTCAGCCCCAGTCCTGGCCTCTCTGTCCCGTGGCTCTTCATACATTAGGCATTGCTGAGGTTGGAACCACAGCCAACAGGTAAAGCAGTTTCCCTGGAACTGCAGTGTCCCAAAGCCACTGTCCTTTATTCCTGAAAGGAATGGAAAAAACGCTTCTGGACCTTGCCCTGTCCTATGCATATATTCTCCTGTTATATGTTTCTTTCTCTCTCACTCAGTCATTCCCAGGTCTCTCATGTGTCTAAATTTGCTAAAGCCTGTGTGGAATGAGTAAGCTGGACGTATCAGCACCTTCACAATAACCTGTAAGAAAGCTGATGCCTAGAAAGTTAATCATGAAGAAGAAAAGTCCTGGATTTTGTGTTTTGGAACATTTTTGACAATTGCAGATGAGGTCTTTGCCCCCTTTGTTGGCTCTGATATTTCATTCAGCCCCCAGGGAGTTCAGACAGTCCTGATCCAACCAACAAGCCATTTTATTGTTGAGTTCCCAGGATCAAAAAGTCTCACCAAGTTTGAGAGAGGTCATTAGCAATGGGGAAGCACTGGAGTACATTGTCCTTTTTCTAGGCTTTTCTCTGTCAACCATAAAACTGAGGTAGTAAGACAAGGCTCTGATTCGGCTCTCATTGATTTAATTGAGATTTATCTTATAATTTGTCTGTATCTTGTTTCTCAGATAAATCTTCTCATTGAAAGATTCTTGATAATTATTAACTTACTAACCCTCTGTGCACAGAGATAATGTTAAAGAAGAATAAACAGAGGAATTCATGTTAATGGGAGGACCCAACTGGTTAAATGAATTCCTTTTTGGGCCCTCAGTACGGGAGAGAGTTTGACAAACAAGGAAGAGTCTAGCAGAGAGAAGCCAGGTTGATTAAGGGGCTGTAACACATGATGTAGCAGAGAGATATCTGGAGAAAAAGCTAAGGAGGGACTCAGTGTCCTCTGTCTTATGGGTGGCTATACAGAAGATGGAGACAGAACTTCTCAGAGATGCACACAAAAAGACAACTGGATAACTGGCACAAGTTGTAGGACAGGAAATATGAATACTGGAACAGGGACCCAGAGAGGCTGTAGGATTTCCATCCTTGGAGTTAATCAAAATTCAAGTGGACAAGACCCTCAGAAACATAACTCTGAAATTGCCCTGGTTTTGAGCAGGAGCAGGTAGATGACTTACAGAAATCCCTTCCAATATTCTGTGATTCTATATTCAACATGAAGGTGGGAATATTTTATTATATCCCCACTGCTCCTCTTTCAAGTTTTACTAGCATTACTTCAGTTATTTGTTAATTCTGAGGAAGACGCTCTCTCATATGTCTATAATTTGACAGGACTGTAAGGCACTGAACTGTCACAGTGTTTTTCTTATATATGCATTTATGCAGCACGTACAGGCATCAGATCGTATTAGGATCATCTTGAACCTGTTTGTGGTTTCGGTCTCTTAAAATGGTTCCAGCTGGACTTGAACTCAGAGAGACAAATGCACAAAGGCATTTTAAATGGAATTTAAAGAGAGTTTTGCCGAAATACTTTGTGACTTCATCTCATTTTTCTCTGCATATGTCAGCCTGCAGTCCTGTTATCTCATCCAGCATCTACTTTCCTGTCAGACTTCTTTAAGGACTCTGCTAAGCCTTGATGTCTCTTTCCCCTTCAAGGGTGAACATGCAGCCTTTTCTTTACTTGGGAGACAGCACATCTGCAGTAGAATGTCACCTCAGTGGCTATTGTCTTACAAATAATAATGCCAGAAACATTATGGAACTTGGACAAAGGAAGTTGTAATGTCTGTCTTGAAAAAAATAGTTGAAGTGGTTTTCAGCAACTCTTTAGGAAATGTGTCTTTGCATATGAAATTGTCCTCATTTGCCTCCATTCATGTAGAATATATTGCAGTGAACTCCATTTAATTGGGGTGCCTGGTCATTCCACCCTCCATGGGATCAATAACCATAGCTTAATTAGGCCAAAATTAGCATAAATTCCAGATAATGGGGGAAGATGTCTGTGGTTAACGAAAAGGTAAAGTGAAGAAAACTGTTGTTGTTAAAGACCCAAATGACATGCAGTTTTGCCTTATTTGGGACTTTTGTTAAAGCTTCAAGCTCAATAAGAGCTGATTCAGGATAACAAGCCATTTGAGGAAACCTGGTCTGGGTTTCACTTCATAACCAAGCAACAGCCCTATCCAAAATTGCACATGATTAGATGTGTTAGGAGGTCAAGCATAGAGCTTCACATGGAAATTTTTGGGGTTGTTTCAACATCGAACTTACTGGGAAGATACAAATATAATCAAAACTAAGTGAAAAAAGGAAAACAGTCTGGACTTTTTAGTTGAAGTTCAGCCTAGTTGGATTTCACCTGCAGATTTCAGCTGTCATGTCATTGAAGCATACATCTGCAAAAGCATTCACATACTTTACACCAATTATAGACAAACTGAGTAGCCAGAACTGTGGAAACAACTTTAACATGGGAAGTGCTTTCTCTGCTCTTTTGAAAGCAAAATGTAGGTATCAGGAGAAGGGAGATCTTTCTCAAGTTACAAGCCATTTGCAACACATCAGGAACAAGCACATGGTCAATATAATGTGGCTTTGAGGGCAGATAGTTAAACTACAGTGATTCAGCACTTTGCAACTCTCTAGTCATACTCAGAGTAGAATAGTGGAACCATGCTATTTGCAAAGGCAGAGACTTGTGTTGGAAAACTGTCTCAATATTGACCAACATTTGTCATTTTGTTTCTCTCGCTTTTTGTCTCTGAGCTCAAGAATCTTATCAGATCATTGGATCTGAGAAGACCTGAATTAGAATCCCAGCTATATTGCAATCTCCTTACGATCTTAGTTAGTCAGTTCATGATAAGCCATTTTCCTCATCTGCAGCATTTTCTCTACTGCAAAGCTCTGGGCATAAAGCATAACCATAATTTGTAAATGCAAATGATTACCATCCCTCTTCATTGAGATAAATGGCAAAAGCCAGATTTTTATTTTAATTTTTTTTCAGATCATCACTACTCAGCAAAGTACTTCAGTGTTGATCTCACGTATGTTGCAGAACTGTTTGCAGAATAATAGTGTTTTAACAATGTGGTAAAATGGGGCCACAAATGTAGTGGTGATTAAGACCCCAGACATCTCAAAAAATGATACATGCAGCTAATTCATTCTGCAAAGTACCTTCAGTAAATGAGTGATCCTACTGCTTGAAATCCATGAAGCCTCACTTGGGGTAAGGTAGGATATCAGCTAAGTAAATACTCCAGAGCCCAGCCTATGGCCAGCACCACAGCTACCTTTAGACTGTCCAATTTTAAACATTTAAGCACAGTTCAGCACAAAAGAGTAGTTCATACAGCAGTAGTCTCATTACAATTAGCAACTGATCATATGATGAAGTCTTGTATATTGAAAGTTAAGGTGTTGCAACTGATGTTGCATATGTTATCAAACATGATGAAAGAACTCAGAGTTGTTTCTTTTTTAGATATAGTGGTGCAAGGCAAAGTTTAACCTCTTTAAGTTATTGTACCATATCAAATTTAAGAGTCTGGAACATTGATGAATACGTGTTTGCTTATTTCTATTGTTATCATTGTATACACTGACTATATATGAACCCTGTAGCCAAGGTCACCTTCATTAAAAGAACCAGTTAGAACAGAGTTAGCCTAATAAAGATACTTGACTAATGAACAAAAAAAAACAAACCAAAACAAAACTTTATTGCTAAGCATTAATTAACTTTGCTGTCGAGCAGGCTATGTGTTTTAAGGGTGAGTTAATATATTTCCAAGCAGCAATTTATATCAACAAAGCTACCCTATTTTCTTGCATAAAAAGAAAATAAACAGGAAGGGTGCATAAGATTCTCCATTCCTGTTTTTTTTTTTTTTTTTTGTAGCAAGGCTTAGGCAGCATGGGGGCTACAGGGTTTCTGTGAGAAGCTCCTAGAACCTTCCCCTATGTCTGATAGAGCCAATGCCAGCCGGCTGCAAGATGGACCTGCCTCTGGTCAAGGCTGAGCCCATCAGCGACAGTGATAGTGCAAAAAAAACCCAAAAAACAACACAATTGCAGCCAGAGAGATGAGACAGAATATATGAGAGAAACAGCCCTGCAGACACCAAGGCCAGTGAAGAAGGAGCAGGAGGAGGTGCTCCAGGCACCAGAGCAGAGATTCCCCTGCAGCCCATAGAGAAGACCATGGTGAGGCAGGCTGTCCTCCTGCAGGCCAGGGAGGTTAGTGGTGGAGCAGATATCCACCTGCAGCCTGAGGAGGACCCCACGCCGGAGCAGGTGGATGTGCCTGAAGGAGGCTGTGACCCCATGGGAAACCCACAGTGGAGCAGGCTCATTGCAGGACCTGTGGACCTGTGGAGACAGGAACCCAGGCTGGAGCAGGTTTGCTGGCAGGACTTGTGACCCCGTGGGGGACCCACACTGGAGCAGTCTGTTCCTGAAGGACTGCGCCCCATGGAAGGGACCCACGCTGGAGCAGTTCGTCAAGAACTGTAACCGGTGGGAAGGACTCACGTTGGAGAAGTCCATGATGGTCTGTTTCCCGTGGGAGGGACCCCACGCTGGAGCAGGGGAAGAGTGTGAGGAGTCCTCCCCCTGATGAGGAAGGAGTTGCAGAAACGTGATGAACTGACTGCAATCCCCATTCCCCATCCCCCTGCGCCGCTCAGGGGAGGAGATAAAGAAATCAGGACTGAGTTTAGCCCGGGAAGAAGGAAGGGGTGGGGGAAAGGTGTTTTAAGATTTGGTTTTGTTTCTCATTGCCTTACTCTGATTTTATAGGTAATAAAATAAGCTAATTTCCCCAAATCTAGTCTATTTTGCCTGTGACAGTAATTGGTGAGTGATCTCCCTGTCCTTATCTTGACCCATGAGCTTTTAGCTATATTTTCTCTTCCTTGTCCAGCTGAGGAGGGAGAATGACAGAGGGGCTTTGGTGGGTACCTGGCATCCAGCCAGGGTCAACTCACCGCGTCCACAAAGCCAATAATGGTGGCAAACCAGTTAGTGGCAAAAGCAGCCTACTGAAGACATTCAACTTCACTGAGAGCCATAATACATCACAATTTCCACTGAAATTCTCAGCCCAGCTATCCTGCTCCCAGCAATCTTTAAAGCTATTTATATATTACCCATATTGCTTTATTATTTTACCTTTAAGAAGTGGAGTTTAATGCTTGAGTGCTTTTCAATTTTGCCATTCAGACTGCAGATTAAATTTATAATGACTAGCTTAATTTTTACAGGCTGTAGCATGTATTTGGTCTGAAAGATACCCCTGGCGATATGAAGCTTTAGACAACTTTGGTGTTTCAATAGAAGTTAGATGCAGTCCAATGCCTTCTTACAGTCATATTGTGGCTGATTATATGACTGCATGTTCTTTCTGTCCATTGCAGTATGTAATTTACAGCATATTTCTTTCTTGGGGTTTGAAAAGACAGAGATCTCTGAACTGCAGGGTTAGGAACAATTTTGCCCTCTATTTCTTGTGCCACAGACAGATTACAAATGGATGAGACGTCTGCACTGAACCCCTTAAAAATGTGTAGTACTATGGGAAAAGAGCACCCAAACTGAAAAAAAAAATCAAAACCCAAAAAATCCCCCCAAAACATGGATATACTTAAAAGCTCATTTATGGAGACTGCTATTCAGGGTCTGGAATTGACTGGATTTGAAATGCCCATAGAGAGACAGGAGACCCACAGAACAAAACTCCTCATCTCCCTCCTAGACATTTTTTACTCTAGTTTTGAGTAGGATTTATTCTGTGTAACTCTGGGAGATTTTAGCTTGCACTGAAGTAGGCAGCTATTATCTGCATTGCTTGCTAGACTCCTCTGAATGTACTGACTAAGATCCTCAGGGACTATCACAGACCATAGACACCATAGATGGGATGCTGTAGCCCACACATAGGTGAATTTTAGGCTTTGCAGGCTATCTTCCTTGTCATCTGCATGCTACTTGGGAAGAGTAGGGATCTCCCATAAGACCTTATCTCATTAGCCAGCTGCACAGAGAGATCTTTGATAGGATATCACAGATGATGCTAGGAAGATGTCTGAGCAACCCAGTGCTTTTTCACATACCTACAGGTAGATATCCATGTTTAGGTGTCTTAGTCTCAAACAAGACCCTGGGTGTCCTCAGTCCAGGTGTCTCCACCTGAAGCTCCCACTGTAGTTCAGGGGGAGCAGGTCAACAGAGTCAGGGAAGATTAGGACAGCAGAAATCATTTGACCAAAAGTAGGAGCTTACTCATGAAGAGGGAGTTCAGGGAGTCTCAATGACATTTAGGTGTTTAGGCAACCAGATCAAAACCGAATAGCTCTAGGTACTCCACTCTCTCCATTGACCAGCTCTACACCGGCTGGAGAGGGAACACAGAATAGTTTGCTCAGAGATGTCAGCACTGCAGACATGCAGATTCTTGCTTTCAATTGGTTGAATCTCATCTTGGGTCTCCTACACAGTGTACTGTGAGTAAGTGGGCAGCAGATCACTGAAACCACAACTGCTCTTTCAACACAAGGTCAAGGGCAGCGGGAAAGTGTTTCTCTTTCTAGGACAGCTGAACCCTGGCAGATTAGATGTTGCACTCAGAGGTGATGCCCCCATAAACTGGCTCACTCATATTCCTAGAAGCAATTGGGCCATCTCACAATTCGAAGTAGCTGAGGAATGGCAGTAAGGTTTATTTTCCTGACCCATGAGTAGGATAAGGAGGAGGCATTAATGTCTTCTAAGGGGTAGAAAAAAACTTAAGGTTATTCCCAGATCTGTGCAAAGCTGACAGTAGAAGCAAAACTTGTTTCCCCTTGAAACCTGAAGGGGAGAGGACCTGATTTTCAGTGGTGGTGGTGTCTTAGATGAGAAGCATAGGGTGCATTCAGCTGTGAGTGAGTGCTGGCTAGGAGAAAATTCATACTGAAGTTCATTCCCCACACAGGTTAGAAATGTATCCCAGCCTAGAAACAAAGAGACAAAGTCTGCAGTGATAAAAATCCATTTTGCTTTAAGTTCAATCCCTTTTAAGCCACTCTCTCACCAAACAACTATTGCCAATTACCAAGTACTTACACACTGGGATTCTTTACTTCCTTTTCTTTCTTTAATGCAAAGAAAAAAAAATCATCAAGTGAGCAGAACTGTGAAAAACTCTGTTTGTTTTTGTTGAATAGACTTAAATTCTTAAGATAAAAAAGAAGTAATTTGATGTTAGATCTAGTATTGGAAAACAGAAAAAGGTCTGTCTGAGAAAGATTTTGGGCAAAAGATTTCATAGAAGAGTAAAGGAGAGAGAAGAAAATACCTTTTTCTTATACATATAAGAAGGATCATTTCCCACAGTCTCTGATCTTCTCAAACACTCAGCTTTTAGTAAAACCCACTGCAAATTGTATAACTTTTTCCCCCCAGTGATTTGGATTTCACTAGCTGACATCTGTTGTTAGTAATAAATGCAACAAAACTACCCATGCCAAGAAAGTCAGACCCTTGGGTTTGTTGTAATAAAGCAGAAGGATTTACAGTTTGGTGTAAAAAGATTTTATGGTTCACTATAATTCTTAAATTCAAAGGGTTTCTTAACTTTGAGACAGAAACAATAAAAGTGAAGAGATGACCTATTATTGCTACTTTTCCACAGTAGATTTCAAAGAACATTCCAAAGTTGGTATCAATTTTAGAGATGGTCAATAATTATCTTTTGGAATGATTTTTCAGTGGAAAAGATCTTTTGTGAAATCACAGATTTTATTCTCTGTGAGGAAAACAGAAATGATAAATCCCTATACACTCACTGAAAAAGCATTTGTGATTTCAGAATTTGCACAGAACATGAAATTACATGAGAGCCTTCTAAGCAGTTAACTGGAAGGTTACAGTAATACCTAGACCTCTGCTTAAATGCTCAGGCAAAACTGATCATAGAGAGGGCTTGGGTCTACATAGTAAAGTTTATTTCTACCACTAGCTGGTTTTATTTATTTATTTTATATGTGTGTGTATATATATATATATATAAAAAATTCCAAGTCTCTGATACTAGTTTAGTTCATTTCTATAGAAACCACTTTTGAGGGAGAAGCTTAATTTTTGCATGCTTAAAAATAATATATATCATACCAATCTAAAATTTAGAGAAATTAAGGTACCACCATGATATGTTCTTTATAGAAACCTAGCCTGAAAGAAAATATAGAGCTGTTTACTATTTAAGGAGATGTTTTGTTAACTTTTTAATGATCTACCTTATTTTAGGAAATTGCAAAAATACATGTGTGCACAAACACAGTGCGAACAAACGCATTGATGCTCCTGGTCAAAAGCCATCATCTCATAGAAGTCAGCTCTCACAAGATGAAACTGAAGGTCTGGAGCTGTGCAGTTAGTCTTGGAGAGATGAAAATGTTACACAGTGATGTGGTGTTGTCTGGACAACAGCAGAACTGCTGATTTGTTCAAACATTACTGCTCTAGACCTGGTGGATTGGATGATTCAAAATGTCACTCTGAGCAGTGAAAGTCCACTGTCGAAGGGAAAACATGTGTGCAGGGTTCAGTTCAGGATCATGGAAAATGTTGGAGTTGACTTTGGGGAGGGCTTGCCAGCTCCCTTTATTATTTATTGCCAGATACAATATTGGACAAGGGCTTAGCCTGAGTATGACATCTAAACTAAAGCCAGAAAATGGACTGAGTTCAAATTACACTTATTTACCTTAATAAATACGATAATTATATCTCCTCCTGGTGCCTGAGTCACCTCTTTTATAGTGTTGACAACATAACAGGTTTCTGACAAAGAGTTTTCTCTCAAAGCAACCTGGCTGCCACTAGGCTATTCTTCCTATGCGCACATCAGCAATCAGCAGCTGAGTCCTGGTAGCAGGCTTTTACTGAAGACAGCGATGAGAAGGGGAATGATACCTTTTAATCTCAGCCTGACTAGGAACCTGCTTGGTTTTATGTATAAAGCAAGCACCACTTCAGGCTGGGAAGTCACTAAGGGTGGTCAGGTTGAGGAGGCATATCAGGGGTACTCTGTGACTCTAGCTGGAACTTTAAAGTCTTCTAAAATGGAAGGTATTTTGAAACTGAAAGTAGGTGTATTGTTGCTCCTTTAGTTTCTCTTCCATCTCTAAAAAGACCAAAATGATAATATTGTTTCTCTTTTTCTTCTAGATGTGAGATTTAACAGGACATTGTCCAGCAGCCTTTCTTTGTCATTCACATCATGACCCTGGCCAGCCCCAGAAGTCCTGGGGCTCCACAGGGGTGTGGGATGGGACTGCAGTGGGCTCCGGCATGTGCTTTATTGCAAGCAGTCATAGCACCAGTACTTGTAGTGCTGGAATATACTGGCTGAAGCTAGCTTGAGTATGTCTATAGTCACATGATCTATGCTGAGAAGATGTGCTGATTGTCAAGTCTTCATGTAGGAGACGTAATTGTTGTCCATCACAGGCAGATGGAAAGGGCAAAATAAGCCTCTTAATCTGGCACATGGCACGGGACCTTCCAAAAACACAGAAATGGGAATTTGAGGAAAAAGGGAATGAAAGAGTCTGTGTGGGTGTAAGAAGAGAAATTGTTGGGAGAGAGATGCTAAACCTGATTTCATGGGCTCATAAAATCCCACTGTACTTTGGGACTCCAGGGCCTCTTAGATCCTTGCGCTACTGGGCCAACCCACAAGTGTTAGCCAGGTCCTTTTGGGGAAGTAATGTTGCAGTCACCCTGAAAGCAGTGTGATATCAGCAGAAAATAAGGGCTTTGTACTGTGGTCACAATTAATGTACTCTCTGCTGCAATCAATTTACACTTAATGATGCATTTAGTGGTAATAAAAGTGGGAAGCTATAAAATATTCTTACTGTTGTTATAATTTGCTACCTTTTAGGTGTCAAGGAAAGGTGGGTTCATAACGTGTACTGTTTGGGGAAACCAAAAATCCAAATAGTTGAGGTAGAAAGCCATGAGAAAAGAAAAAGATTATGAGGTTACTGGGAATTATAAATACTTTTTCTCTGTACCAGTCATGAGTGCTGAGTTAGGAAAACGGCATTTAGAAAATTCTTTTGTTAATTAGAAATGCCCTCCTTGCCTCTGTACAATAGTATTCCCTCTGAGATTTCTGTGCCACTAGGCAAAGCTTTTAGGAAGTCATTATGACATACAAATAGACCATGCTAAATTAAATTGATTAACACATCATATGAATATTTTTAGCTGCTTGGTTTTGGCTGACAAGTTCCAATGGATATCTAATTAGCAAAGAAAGTACAAACATCTGAGAAAGTCTGAATCACTGGGGAAGGTATGACAGAAAACTTATGTTCAAATGAAGGACACATGACACACTGCTTTCCATGGGATGAGGGTTTTGTTCAATTTACTCCTCCATGTAGCATGGGGCTAAACCAGCCCCAATCCAACCTATGAATCTCACTGCTGGAAGGTTCAGACAGGAAATTTTCGACATAAAGAATCATTTTTGTTCCGAAATATTAGTCTGTACAGTTCAGAATTCCTAGGACTTTGATTCAGTGGCCCTTCGCTGAGCTGAAAAACAATTCTGTCATCATGTATTTTCTTTATGCAGACAGGCAATGTAGATGAGGACAGCTAAAAATGAAATGTGGTCATCAAGTAATTTGGACGTGCAGAGTTGACTCACTTTTCTCTTCCTGCCCTGGAACACCAAAAGACATTAGCTCACTTTTTGGCAGAGGGAAAAGTGAAATGGAGGACGAAGACAGACTGAAAATATTAGCTTGAGCAGGTGCAGGGAGGGTACATGGAAATATTCAGCTGTTGAATATTGGTTCACACGGTTTGGATTTTATTTTTGTATTTTCCATAAAAGCTTGGAGTTTGGACGGCCAATATGTTTTCAAGGGCCATCAAATTTCAATCGATAAGGAACAGAAAAAGCTAAAGTAAATAAAACCACAAGCTTGTCCCAATTCTCTTCCACAACTTAACCCCATCTGAACTAAAATGCTGAGGTTGAAAAATTTCTGTTAATGAGTTTTCTTTTACTATTTGCCCTTTTGGGCCTCTTTCAGACTTCAAGCTTCTTGCATTACTGTTAAGGAGTTTCCACTATTTGGAACAATAAAAAGTGCTGAAATACCAAAGAAAGGCAAGATAGCTAAGACTGTCCCTCTTAATCCTGTGCTCATGGCTAAAAGCTGAGGATGCAGAGAGCAGAACTCTTGGCAGCATGTTTTTATACAATAGGAATGAGTGTTTACAGATACCTTTGCTGTAAAGCAGCCGGAAGAGAGAGAATTTCATGTTAAGAAAGCAACAATGAGTCAGAGCTAGTTTTATTTCTGATGCAAGCGAGAGAAACCAGAGTGTGGTGAGTGAGATGAAAACATGATGTGCAAAGTGTCTCCTGGATTTCAGTGGGATGTGTCTGGGGAAGCTGAGGTTCCTCCTGTGTAGGAGAAATTATCTTTGCATTTATAATCTAAACAAATCAATTTTCCGTAGAGTCTGGAACAGCTTAAGCTCAGCACTGCTCTCCTGATTGCTGGTCTTTGCTGAGGCTACAAAGAAAGGGGCAGGTAGAAGCCAGCGCTTCAAGGCTTCTGTACTAATGTCAAGTGCATTCCCTGAATAAAAAAGCATATTGCCTGATTTTGTGATTTTTCTTAAGGAGATTGCACAAAGGAGTGGTAGGAAAACCTAAAAGAAAGCAAAAGAGCTCTATTTGGCCCTAACACACATTTTCTGCTGTCGTTTGCATTGAATTTGCCTTGTCCCTCTCTTCTCTGCCTTTGCAAGGCAAGCAAGAGTTCTCATTTCAAGCTGTCAAGAAGCTGTATGGAAAGATGGGCTATATTTATTCAGCCCCAGTTATGGGTTACTCATGTTTACATACTTCTGGATGGCTTGAAGTATATTAATGGTACATTCATGTCTATTTATGGGAGACTATTTAGAGACCTTGTCCTTGCTCCTAACATCTACCACCTGTCCCCGAAAAGTGGCAAGTTGTGCCTTCAAACAAAAAGAGGCTCATTTCCTAGAAATACTTGCCTAGATGTTACAAGATGCAGATGAGTTTCTTTTTCCTGTGAGACTGCCTTCACCATCTACTCTCCAATATTGTATACTGGGCACCTCAATAAGCTACGGTGGTGCCATGTTTATAAAGTGAGTTTTTTCTGCAAGAAATTGCTGGCATCAAGAAAGCCAGATTTCAAGTAGAATAACAGGATTCCACTTAAGAAATATGTGCTTCAGACACTCCTCACAAACCTAAGGAAATGAGGTGATTTCCCTGAGTAACCTCAACAGGACATATTTGCCCTGGTGATATATCAGAATAGGAGGGCACTTAGGTGGGATTCACTCCAGCTGGGGAGGAAAGGCATGCCCTAAGCAGCCATCCTGCTGTCCCTTGACATGCTGCCCCTGTGCTGTTGTGTCTTTCTGGGATAATGCCCTCTTTGTACCATTGCTCCCTTCTCTCATCTCCCAGCACCTTGCTGGCTCTGGCCTTTGCCCAGGATACAGTCACATTTAGGTGTAGTACAAGGACAGAAACTCCAGGCTTTTCCCTCTCCTGCAGAAACTGAAGCTTTCTTGGTACTGAATAAAGGTATCTTTTCACCTCTTTGTTGTCTCTCTACATCCAGGACAGCTTCATTCTCCAGTTTCACTTTGAAGAGTTCAATTCATTACAGAATAGAGGGAATAGGCTGAAAATCAAGCTTTTATGTTCATTTTTCCCCCATGCCAGAATTCCTGTCCTATGTAATCCAGTGACACAAGAGCTAATTCTTTGCTTCTTAGAAGTGTTGTGAAGATAATGAAAGTGTGTTTTCCTTTTATTCCTATCCTTGAATGAGTTGTAAGCAAAACTTCAAAAGTATCCACCCTGTCATGAACATTATCTGTGAAAATTAACTATGCCTCTTCCCCAGGTTCATCAGTAGATGGTGGCAAAGAGTTCTTGCTCATCTGAGTTTCAGACCCCAGGGGCTACACAAATATGACAATAACAACAACTGATGGGCAATATTCTACCATCTGCTGTACTCTTTAGATTCAGCTGCTCTATTCGTGTGTAAATGAACCTGTTGCAACTTCTAGTTTCCTTCCCAAATGAAAAGCTATGTGAGGTCACAGAATCGGTTGCTGGTTTTGTTTCCTTTTTCCAGGTAGCCCTTATTTTCCAAAGGCCTCCAGACCTTATTTCTCTGACTGAATTCAGGGAGTGCGCCTGTCTGCAACTGTCTAGGTACTTCTTTTCACCTACTTGCCTTTGTTATTATTTACTCTGCACCTGAGTTATTTGACTATGAGGCATACAGGAGTATGATGTGTATGAACTACATGGCAAAACAACTATAATGAAAGTTGCATTACTCTATAATTAGGAAATAAAATGAAAACTATTTGTCTGTGAAGAGAACCAATACAAAACCAAACAAAGTCTCTTACATGGAAGATCTTATCAGAGAAATAATTTTCTCCTGACATTACAAGCACGACACTTGAATTCTCAACAACATTTTACAACAAAGACTGGTGTTTCATTATTACAATCTAATGGTACTTTTAGGATCAGTAATCCTGAAATCTTTATTTGGGATTAGAATATAGATTGTATTTTTTCATGGCCAAAAATACATTGCAATTTTGTATCAGCAATGCCTTAATAACCAGATCAAATTAGCATTTTAAGCTTTACTTGTGGCAGATCACTGTGTGCATCTACAGTCTATTCCTTAGCAACACAGCTTGGGAGACACATAGAATTGTGGGTACCTTTAGTATTGGCAAGAATATTGAAAAAAACTGGTGAAAATCTATTGGGTAAACAATAGTGTTGCTCCTAACACTAAATATGTTTCCTAATTCTAACTCCAGTCTGAATTGTAAGCTGACATCTGTGCCAAGGAGAAAGAGCGAATGCCAGTTTTATTTCCAACATGGTGTTATTTCTTTTTTTTTTTCCACTACCACTTCATATCCATCAAAATGTCCTTTCAGTTGCAGTGGTAAAGCACAGCTTCCTCAACCATTCAAAAGCAGTCTTGGGAGTGAAAGTCAAAGTCATTTTCTTTCAAAGAGAAATACAAACAGTGTGAGTTGATATATATTGAAATACCCATTCATATTAATAGCTTTTAAATGCTATTTTTAATGTTAACATTTAAATTCATTTTAAGTACTTAAGAGGAAGTGAGGCATGTCACTCTGGACAGCTGATAATTGCAGAAAGTAGACTGCAGAGAGCAAAGCAAAGATGGTGTTTAACTGTACAGGAAATGGGGCAGGAAGTAATACAGAACATCCAGTAAAAGACAGACATTCAGGCATGCAATCAAATGTCTGCCACAGTGAAAAACCTCAAAGCAGAGATTCCGGATACAGAGATCTGAAAGGCTCAGCCCACTTAGTGTGGAGGGGCAGCAGGCCGTGGGGGGCTTTTATAAAACAATGAATAGTAAAAAGGTCAGTCATACAACAAGGGGACTTTCAATTAAGCTAAAAGGCAATGATTTAAAGTTGAGAAAAGAAAACCTGAATAATGCATAATTAACCTGAAACATATTGTCACAACATTTCACCAGTACCCAGCAGCTTAAAGGAATGTAAAAAGAAGTCTGAGTATTAGTTAAGCAGTACAAATGTTAATTGGATGCCTGACATGGCATACATAATGTGCTTAGTCTTTAATTATATGTCCTCAGTCTAATTTTTGCACAGGATCCCTGCCTTAAGCATGGAGAAGATAGACCCAGGCAGGGACAGAACTGTGCTTGTATGGGTAGTTCAAAACCTACCTGCTGCTTAATGTTTGAGGGTTTGGTTTTGCCACCACAAGGATCTTCTTTTAGTTTATAACCGATGTAGTGCAGCAACACTAGCATTAAATATTTCACATTCAAAGTCCTAGATGTTATACTCTGGGGGAGCATTGGGTCATTGGCACCAACACTGTGACCACCAGTGTTGGTCATATGATAGCTCTTTTACTGGATTTGCCCATAAAGACCCTTCTGCAGAAAAGGACATGGGGTCTGGGCAGGCAGCAAGCTAAACATGAAGGAGTGATGTGCCCTTGCAGCAATGAAAGCAAACCAGGCCCTGGGCCACATCAGCAAGCCTGTAGCCAGCAGATTAAGGGAAGTGATCATCCCACTCCACTCAGCATGTGTTAGACCAGACTTGGTCCTCTCAGTTCAAGAGAAGCCTTGAAGAACTGAAGATCATCCAGTGGAGGACCACTGAGATGATTAGCTGGTTGCAGAACTTGACACATGAAGAAAGGCTGAAAACTGGTTTTGCTAAAAAAAAAAAAAAAAAATAGAGCTTGGTTTTGCTATGCCTAGAGAAGGAAATGTTTGGGGGGATCTAATCATGGTCTTCCAATTCCTAGGAGGTAGTTGTAAAGAAGTAGAGGTGCTCTCTACAAAGGGATGCATAGTGACAGGACAAGACACAGTGGGAACAAGTTGTCTCAGGGGATATTTTGTCTGGCTATAAGAAGAAAATGCTTCAATGTGAGAGCAGTTAAGCATTGGAATTCATTGTCCAGAGATGTGGCGAAAATATTCAACACCTGGCATGTTAAGGTCCTGGATAACCTAACCTAAGGCCCTGCTTAGAAGGTTCATCCAGATAATCTCCCCTTCTAAAAGAGACTTTTCTATGATTCAATCTCTCTCACTGCCCTGTCCTAGAGGAGAAAGAGGAGCTTCATGCTCAGCTTCCCCCATGCTTCATGCATGAGGGAAGAGACATACTGTTTGAGAATGCTTCTGGAAAGAGTTAAGGAGAAGACAGACAAGAGGAAAGTGTCATTTATAGCCTCCAGCCTCCCACCTGATACAATGGACAAGCCTGACCTAAGGGGTTTGTCCTTTCTCTGCTGCCTAAATGTCCTTAAAAATATTCTGTCTCCTGTCATGACATTCACTATGGCAGCAGCTGTCAAGTGATTGCCCTAATAAGCATAGCCATCTCTCCAAATGGAAGAATATGTTGAACGATGTAAAAGAAACATAATTCCAAGCCCATACCTTCCAGCAGCAGCGTATTACATCGTCTCTTAACATAATGGACTTGTTAATATCCCCTCGGTTTGAAAAGTGCAACAGGCACTGCTAAGGTGAATTATGAGAGGTTAACAATGAAAAGTAAGCATTGCATACTGAGCTGATGACTCATACAGAGACTTTTGAGAGATGCACATATTAAAACCAGCTGGAAAATATCAGACAACATTAAAAAATACACCACTGCTTTCCTAACCTCTGATGCTGTAAATAAACTTGGAGATTTACTACTGATTATATCTAACTTTAGAGGCAATGGTGGAAAATACTGCACCACAACAGTTACAGTGTGGCTTTTGATTTATTTCACTGACAACCATCAGACCCTTCAATGCCTCGATCACAAATAAGCACATGAAAGGACAGATATACAAACTGCAGTACAATTGGTTTATATGGAGTGGGAAAGAGCTCCGTGTGTGTGTAGTCATATCCCCATGCTGGCTGATACATGCTTTTCTAAAACTATTTCTGTGCCTGATTTATAAGGCACACAGTAGGTTTCTGATCTGTCAAGCACCTGCAATGCTGACTTAGCTTTAAAAACACACCCATGTCCCTGGACCATCTACGAAGTTCACATGAAAACTGAGATGAACAAAATGTACGTTCCTCATTCTCTGTCTCCTTACGCGTCTCCTCTCCACACATTACACCATGAATTGAAAAATGAGAAGACAACAGTTTAACAAGCGTTCATATGATTTGAAAAGTAAAAATTCAATATATTCCTGCTTCAAATATGCCTCTCAAATGAAGGTTCAAACTTGAGAACAACAGGTCCTGAAAAAAGGTCCCAATTAATATTTAAGAAATGCCAATTGGCTAAAAATTACATAAAAATAAATGTAATAAAAATTAATAAAAATAAGCTTTGAAAGCAGATAATTTTTATTGATCAGGATTGTATTTTATCCACAGCTATTCAATTCTGATGCACAATGACAAATAAAGTACCTCAGGCCCAGTTACTGATTCTGTAGTCATTGACTATCTACAAAGCCATAGAGGAAGAATAAATTTTCCCATGAACAGGTGGGAACGTATGCAGCTTTTGTGACTTGCCCAAAGTCATGGAGGGAATCATTTGAAGAGCCAGGACTGCAACATAAGAAATTCTGGCTCCCAGGCCCACCCTTGGACCACATGCAGATTTATTCTGGATGAAGTTTGAAGGCTCTTATAGACACCTGATGTATGCAGTTTATCAGGTTATAAAGTCACAGAAGTACCTCCCTGAGATTTCCCTGCTTATGTTCAGCAGTAACAAGACGTGCACCCCTGAATTAAACAGAGGGTGAGAATATGTAATACATATTGCCCAGAGTGACTAGTAATGTAGATGTTTGCTTCCCAGAGAAGTAGGTCCATGGCATGAATGAATTACATCAGATTGCTAAAAAAACCCAAGCAAGCAAATAACACTGCTTCCCCCCCTCCAAATCCAAGAGCCGCCAAACCCCAAACCATGAAATGTACATTAAAGTACACTTGACAGTCATTTTCTTTCCCTAGATACCTGTCATTTCTTGTTATTCAATGCATAGGTGTACCACTGGAAATGTTACTTTCTTTTGTTAATTGTAGTAGTTTGCCTTTGGGGATCTTTTCCCTGGCATACAAGTCTTTATTATTTTCTGGCCTGAAGCAACTTTTGAACCTACAGGTGTTCTTCTAGCCTTGTCTATTTTACTCCCTTCTTACTTTGTTCCGAACTGCTTCAAATTTATTCAAAGCCCTCCTGAAGCTGGATCAGCGCTTTTGCATGCAGAGTAGAATTACACATGATGGCTACTCCCATACCAACAAATAAAATCAGATGGATACAATATAGTGTCCATGAAACCAAATGGACCACTATGGTTCTCTTCTATAAAGCCATATTCTCCTTTCTTCCCCCTCCAAACAGCAGAAGAAATTCAATAGAAAGGACTTGGATAAGGAACCATTATTTAGTTTTCCTCTTTTGCAGTTGTCACAACTTTTCCCCTGCCACAAGCTTATTCACCTGCCACCATCCTGTGCTGCTGTCTTTCCTACATTTGGTAGGTGGGCACTTCCACTATAAAATAGGGAAAATCTTTTTATGTAATACAATAAGGCATTTCCATACTATCATGTTCCCCACCTATGGCCAGGGAAGCCCTTTCAGACATTGCAAACAATGGATGAACTTCAATCATATGAAAAACTCCACTGAAGCCAACTCATGTGACTGCTGATCTGCTGGTGTGCCATGAAGTACACTCCAGGACTTTATTATTATTACCTAAATCCAGTCTCTATTCATTGACAGATATGCTGTCTCAGATCCTTTCCTCTCCATTATTCTCAATCAACATAATGGAGTTATCTGGGGTTTGGGTGTCACTTCTCTTTCATTTCAGATCCCTTTTTTTCCTCCTTAACCCATGTACATTAGTCTGCAGCTTAGAACTCAACTGGCATTCAATAAAAAATTATTTTTATGTGTGCAGATATTCATGCCACATAAAGTTGGTCACATGAGATTACAGAAGCGTGAAATCACCCAAAATGTTAACTGGGAAACATGAGGATTAAAGAAGGTATTAGTGAAGTGCATAGGCAAACTTGCCCGTTTGATGAAAACCAACATGGGACAGGTAAAGAACACATGGAGGTGACAGGACCTTCTTGCTTAATGTTTGCCCTGAAGCTCTTACATGGGGGGTGATTCTCCTCAGCCTCTTACACTGTTGAATCCTTCACCCCCACACAAAACAACATAGAATTATTTTGATTACTGCTCTGCCTGGAGGTCCCAAATGAGGCTGGAAACCCATTACATTAGTTATGCACAATGAGACTCAGTCTCTGCACAGCCATGAATGGTTTACTGTGTAAACAGGGCATGTGAAAGGTAGCATTGTCACTTTTATTGACAGATAGGAATAATAGGCATAGAGTCTTGATTTTCTGAGAAGTCTGTACTGTTCCTGTCCATTATCACAAATGCAGAGTCATCCCCTGAAACTCAGTCATCCATCTTAATCCACTACCTTAATCACCCATCTTCTCAGAGCAGGGTGTGGACACTCGATCTCACTTTGTACGAGTGTAAATCTATCCAGGTGCTAACTGCATTTGGGTTCAGTTTGACTCAGTGGTGTACGCACTTGAACAAAATTGTAATTCCACATTAATCTCACTTCAGGACAAATGACCTAGATTTTCTAGGGTTGGCTATTAATTTTCATTCTTATCTGAAGCTTCATTTCAGAACAAAAGGAAAAGGAAAAATAAAAGGAAAATATAATCTAGTCACTTTAAAATGTCTTAAGATTTTTTAAACTGAACCTGTAAAAATAGTAACTCAGCATTATTCAGCATTACTATTCACTTTGAAAAAATGTAAGCCTGAGGCTCAGCAGCTGACACTCAGCAGACACTGTTAATGAGGCTGGTCAGCATCTCTCAACACCCCTTTTTATTTTACATAACCAGTCCCTGACAGAACATCTGCCATTTTAGACTAAAGAGGGAACTTCAAAGAGCTTGGGTATGTGTAAGGCCAAAGGCTTAAGCCTAGATGCCCCATCAGGCTCTAGTTCAGCAGTATCCAGAGTGGGTCTGTGTTAGAGCTTGGTCCTAACGGGACCCATGTACAGTCTTCAGCATGTGCATAGGTCTGGATTTTCAGCAAGGCAGCTGCTTTACCACTTTACCAGATCTGCTGAGTTCCTGATGCATGTTGGGATGAGACCTGGGCAGGCACCATCCCCTCAGGTGTGTTTAACAGAGGTATAGCCTTGGTGGGAGTTCACAGGCAAGACAGGACAGTCAGCAGCATGTCAGGGTGCACAGCAAGCAATGCCATTAAGAACAGGGGAAATAAGTCATTCCTATTACTCAATAGGATGAAAGAAATAAGCAAATTTACAAAAAAGCTGTGCCTGACAAGCTCTGAAAGCAAATATAAATCCCACTTAATTTGTGCTTATTTCTTTTGTACTTGCAATCCATAGGAGGGGCAAGAATTCCTGTAAACTAGGGGATTTCAGTGCAAACAGAATCAGAATCTGTCTCTTCATGTCTCCAGTTGATTGCGTGGTTCTGCTTTTCAGTGCGCCAAAACATGACTATATAAATCCACTTTTGCACTGAAAGCTGAGAGATGAAGTTCACCTGCTACACACTTGCTTGCCAAAGTGCAGGCACCCTCTCACTAAGTAATCTTTCCCAGGTAGCAGAATTTTTATGGTTCTTTAATGCTTCATCAGGTGTTAATCGTAACATTTTACTGTCTGAATAATAAGCTTATCTCCCTTAAAAAAGTTTTGGTTCACATCCAAAATTCTGTTCCCCCAGTAGACAGTACACTTTGATAGCAGTGACCACATTTCACCCTGCACCCGATGAATTTCCAGACTCACGGATTGAATAAGAAGTACATTCGTTAGTTGCTGCCTTTGATATTACTGAAGTGCCTACATTTTATTTCCCAGGGTACTGCTGCTGAAGAAATCAGTAATTTCAGAGAGGAATACTCTATTTCCTCCCCCTCATTCTTGTGTGAAAATGTAGCTTGATTAAGGTTAAAAGATAGCAATGGGGTGCATGTGAGGTGAAAATCAATGCCTCGATCACGTGATCCAGAACTGGACCAAGGCAGAAAGTATTGTATTCATAGTAACGTGGGCAGATTTGACTTTTCTCTGTTCCATAAGGAAGGGCACAAAGTATGTTCTCTCCCTCCACATGATGAGGGAGACTCTCAATCAATATTTTCCGTCCAGACCCTCAGTGCATATTTTCAACAGAACTAAGTGACTTAGAAACTGTGACCTCATTTTCAGAGCAGTTTCCTGAACACCTGTCTTCTAAGTACTTGCTCCTTCTGAAAATGGGCCTAAGGACCATTTAGACCCATTTAGAATTAGTTCTAAAAACTTTGCTCCATCTCCATTATGCTTTTACAACATTCAGCTGGTGAAGCACCACTCCCTTAAATGTTCCAGTCCCAGGTTTTGATTTGTTACTGGAAGAGGTGTTGTTTTGCACTGTATAGGGTCATAATGAATTATTCTGTCAAAAAGTCTTTAAGGTAGCTATTCTTGTCTGTGCTTTTACCTCTAAAATAAACATAATCTTTTAATGGTATGCTTTAGTCAATGCTCTTCAGAGAGAACAACTATCCCTTTCATCCCTCCAATGGCAATTTTTAACCTTTATTTTTCACCTTTTGATCTCAGAATGTTTTATGAAGGAAATAAGAACAGTGAGTGCTTAGCCCCAAAATTGTTGTGACATCATCTTTGTGGGCTTGAGTTCAAAGCCTCACAGTTAATATGCCCTTTTCACATGTGGATCATGCTACAGCACACAAGTGCAGATGCCAAGGTGTTCATCTGGTGACTGTGGGTCCACTGGCTGGGAATGTTCTCCAAAGGGAAGTCACTGTAAGATTTGGAGGATGTTGTAGCCAAGTATGTGGGGTGGCTGCTCCAAGACTGAACCTCCCTGGGCCACAGAGACAGCTCGTGGCTAATGGTCTGGGAGCCCCAAAGGGTACTTCATGGTTTCTGAAAGCAACCCTACACATGGGTTTCTGCCTTAGGCATGTCAGGAACGTGATCACTCCCTGGGACACAACCTGAGCCATTGCTATTAGCCATTGCCTGCTGTATTCTTCCATATACCATAGCTAGAAAAAAATCCTTCATCTTGTGAAAGGTGAATGAGAGGGGTGATGAGAATAGGGGGAACTCATTCTCACCCTGGGCACCTGCTGTGTTGAGTTGCCTTTTATATGGAAGAAGTCATGTTAAACATAGGGCTGATGCCATGGCACTACAGATGGAGGGGTGTGGGGCAGTGTGCCACTGCCAAACTCAGAGGGAAAGGTAGATGACTTTGCAGCTCAGAAAAAATGTCTCCAGCAGCCTTGACATCATGGAGGTACAAGACACTTCTCTCAAGTCCTTTGCCTGGCTGTTGTGGTTTAACCCCAGCTGGCAACTAAGCCCCACACAGCTGCTCACTCACTCCTCCCTGGTGGGATGGGGGAGAAAATCAGAAAAGTAAAAGTGGGAAAACTCATGGGCTGAGATAAAGACAGTTCAATAGGTAAAGCAAAAGCTGCATGCACAAGCAAAGTAAAACAAGAAATTCATTCACTAATTCCCATGGGCAGGCAGGTGTTCAGCCATCCCCAGGAAAACAGGGCTCCATCATGCATAATGGTTACTTGGGAAGACAAACACCATCATTCTGAATGCCCCCACCTTCCTTCTTCTTCCCCTAGCTTTATATGTTGTGCATGACATCATATGGTATGGAATATCCCTTTGGTCAGTTGGGGTCAGCTCTCTTGGCTGTGCCCCCTCCCCTCCTGGCTTCTTGTGCACCTGGCAGAACATGGGAAGCTGGAAAAGTCCTTGACTAGTGTAAGCATGACTTAGCAATGACTAAAACATCTCTGCATTATCAACACTGTTTTTAGCACAAATCCAAAACATAGCCCCATACTAGCTACTATGAAGAAAATTAACTCTATCCCAGCCAAAACCAGCATACTGGCACAGTAGACACAACAGGTTTCAATGCAGCATGTCCAGGAGTTGCTGTTCTGGGGCAGGTGACACTGTGATCACGCTGTGGTTCTTCTGAACTTACATGGAGATTTAGGGAAACTGCCCAGAGAAGTAACAGTTGTCCACTTTAACCCCGGTTGAATATAAATCACATCAATTCTGCAGCAACAACAGCTTCTGATCCCTGTGTTAGCAGACTTTTTAGATGGAAGTGGAGTGCTAAGCTTACTGCAGTCCTTCAGACATTTTTCAAGTGACTTGCCAAATATCTTATCTCATCAAAGGCGTTTGTACAAGGCACACCCTGAAACTGAGATTGCATCCAGGGCCTCCTGCCAGAGGGTCTTGGAGGCTTTCAGAGCCTGAAGAGAATCTGGTCCTGTCATACAGGCAGAGTTATGAAGATGAGCCAGGCTACAGGAGACCAAGGAGACTGTTTATATTTTAACCTTAGTTTTTCTTGTCAGGGTGAATTGTTTTTTTCTTTCTGCTTATACTGTTCTGACAGAAATCAGATAGCTGCAGCCCATCAACCCTTATAGGTTTTCTTCTTTAAGCCATAGTCACGTATTAAGAAATGTGTGCTTTCATGGATGCCTCCCCTGTCGCTATGCGAACTATCTTTCTGTTTGCAATCTCAAATCATTGCAGTGGCAACAAAGACATGGGAACAGCTGCCTTTCAAAATTCACAAAGTCCCATCATTATTCTGCACTTAGTCTTGGCTAAAGAACTTCCCTGACTTTGTTACAGGTAAACTCCAAGGCCAAACCTTTTCACCATCTATGGCAAATAAAAATATGTTGTTTTCTCTTCTTATCAATCTTGTCTTACCTGGCTGCTATCTCTTCAACTTCTGTTAATTCTCATTTCTGCTGCCCCATATGACTCTTCGTTTTGCTTGTGCAATTACACTAGTGCAACCATATGTTTCAGACCTCTAAGGACATGGCTCCTTTACACCACCACCTTCGCAGCAACTTGTCTTTTTGTATCAGCAAAGATGGTTATCTTGCCTGGGAGAAAGATTAGAGTGACTAATGGTAAAGATATTAATGACCTGTCAATAAGCTCATTATAAAAGCTATATTATTATTCCTGAGTGTAATGGTAAGGGCAGTTCACAAAGATATAAAAAAAACCCTTTTTTTTTTTTCAAAAATCTATTTTTTTGAAAAATATTTTTATAGCTCTTTATTGGAGAATTTCTTCCATTTTTCTTGTTTTTTCTTTTCTTTTAATTTTCTCTCTTGCAACATCATTTCTAACAGTTTATGAATGCTTAATAATTTTGTCCTTCATTAACTTTTTTAGTGTTTCCTTGAGTGTATGGAAACCTTGTAATCTGCTGCATCTTGCATAAGGAGGTCCATAGATTGACTACATGCAGTGTGAAAAAAACCCAATTTTTGTTTCCTCTCAGTCTCCTTCCCTTTGGTTTAATTCGATGTCAATAGTTCTTTTGCTGAAGGAGTTTGTAAATAATCTATCCTACCAAACCTTTCCATGTCAACAGTTTTTACAGACCTCAGCTCTATCTCCCTTTCTTCTTCCCTCACCCTGTTGTTATCCTAAGTTGTCTCTTGTACAGACTGAAGATTTCAAGCTTAAACAGTCCTGGTACAGAAGCAGTTTCTCACATTGATTGTACCTGAGATGTTTGTCTGAATGTTTTCCATCCTTATATAATCCTTGCAAGATGGGAACACCAGAGCTGTACATTGCATTTGAAGTGTGGGCAAAATATGGATTTACTCAGTAGCACAGTAATATTCTTTCCTTCATTCTCTATCCCTTTTCTAATAATTGTTAACATTTCACTTGATTTCTTGACAGCTGAAGTGCACCAAGCTGATGTTTTCACCGTACTGTCACAACCCCAAGGTCTCACACCTGAATGGTACTGGTCAGTTCAGAGTCTGTCATGTTATACGTGCAAGTTGGATTGATTTCTATCACCTCGTGTCATTTTATATTTACCTCCACTGAGTTTCACGTGCCAGTCACCAAGTTCTGTGAGAGCTACACATGGGACATACCACAGGACTTTTCCTTTACTACCCCAGATATCTCAGTATTAGCTACCTATCTTCTGCTTAGAAAAAAATGCTAGCTCCCAGCAATGCTCTGCATGGGTACATGCAAATAACTGCTCTGCCAAAAAGGCATTTTGAAAGATGCTAAGTCAAGCATTCAGAAGTTAAGAAAATAGAGTTCAGGTTGTCTTACCTTGGTTTCTTTGTGCAAATACAGTCTGTAATTACACAGTCACGTACATATACTTTACACAAAAACTATTTCATGGTTACAAGAGAGCTGTCTTGGAGTCTCTGCAGCGAGGAACTTGATGTGTCTGTGAAAGGGAATGTACAAACTGAAACAGCCATAATATTCTTGGCCACATGAACAACAGAAACAGAATATTCCCATCCCTTAATACTTGATATGCACTTGATTAAAGGTCTGTATTTCAGTACCTTTTTGGGAGTGGGACCAGGGACTTGCTTTAAAAATCCTTGCTTTCCCCCATCATGATGGGGACCAAAATGGGATGATTAAGCTTATCACAGTAGCCCATATATAACAAACACGTCAACTTCCTTAGCACCAGGATCACTGCAGTTTTTACACTGCTTCTTCAAAGTACTCTCCTAGGGCTGAATTAGGGCTGTTGAGATAACTAAACCACACAATTCTGTTTCTAAACTGTGTTTATTTTAGGTTTACTTATGACTCTGCATTCTCTTGATTTTCAATACTTGTTTATTAGGTAATTGCAATTCTCCCAGAATATCTGCAGTTATTAAAGTGTACTCCCAAAATTCAACTCTAATTTAATTTCATTTTTAATATAGAGACTTATTTTATTTTTAATAGTTAAACCTTTATACATGAGCAATATAAAAAGACACTTTAGAAAAGGAAACCTCAAGACAAATTTGCCTTTAGGTGCCAGATACTTAAAGAAATATCACCGTACAAATTATCCAAAGATTCGAAGGTATGGAGTACTGCCTTTGCATCTTTGTGAGTTTAAGCTTAGCTCTGAAGACTCTGGATTTGCAGATACGCTCAGGCTGAATCACTGTATTCTGGAAAAGCTGATGCAGATCTGTTTTCCTCTTAAAACCAGTTCCTATTAATTTTCTCTGACTCCTACTCAGTGGGGAGCTTGTCAAAATGCCAGACACACAGAGGGACTCCTCTCTTTTCTATCCCCTGCCTCACATTGACCTTTCTATCCCCCTTTTATCAGCCTCTTCCTCCTTTCCTCCATATTCCTTTTGTCTTTTCAGCATCTCTGGAGATTCTACTTTCTTGGCTTCTTTCCTGAATAGATTTGTTGAGAAAGGGATTTGGTGAGAAGTGTGTTTTGTTTTTCTAATGGGATTAATGGCCAGGTTTTGACCTTTTTTGTCTGCATTTGAACATTTATTCCTTAGAATTGGATGACAATTTATTTTCTCTTGCAGGATACCCTCACATAAAGTGATTGTTCAAAATGCCAGTTTATTCTGCTCTCACAGGCAGTCAGACCACCTCTGCCCTTAGCAAAGGCGTCCTTTGCCAAAAATTCTACCAGCTTTCCTCTGCAGAGGAAACATTATGTGATTGAATAAACTGTTATCATAAAAATTGTGTCTTTTTTTATTATACACGTTCAGAAAGAGAATTAATTTCCCCAGGAAGTTTAGTTTTCATTTTCTAAAAGATTACATTTCAAAGCTAAAATGGCATAGTTGTTTCTTATGCCAATAACTATTTCTTTAAGAAGATTAGCTTTGTATATATACATTTGTACATATCTCCAGCTATTTTAAAAAATTGTATAAACCAGTACATTGAAATCTTTAGTTCAGTTGGTTGCCAACTGCATGGGGATCCCCTCTCTTCTTTTCTTTTACTTGTCCTTGTGTACATCCCTGTAAAAATTACTTCATTTTTGCAATTCCAGGTGGGCTTTAGGTTTGGTTGGTTTTGGTTTGGTTTGTTTTGGTTTGTGTGCTTTGGTTTTGGGTTTTTTTTGGGGGGGGGTTGTCGCTTTAGGAAAGGGAGCCATGGAAACACTCACATTTCTGTACTCTGTGAGACCTTTGTGTGAAGTGTTGTGAAAGCCTTGAACTTTTCTGGGACAACTGACCCATTTAAGAATGTTATTACAGCTTATTAAAGAAATGTGGGATCTTTGTGTGTTTGAAGAGATTTCTGCTTTATCTGGTTCAGCTTGTATGAGTTTGTTTCCTTGTGGGCAGCTGCAAAGCAATATCCAGGCTTTCACAGCCTTTTCAGCTAATAGGACTATGGTGAGATAGACAAAGGAAAATCCTGTTTTTCAAGATGTTTAAGAGGCAGTCCAATACAGACTAAATATTCCCTCCCTCTCACACACAGTTTGTTCAGCTTTCAAGTTAAATTTCATTTTACTGAACTATATTACTGAATCCAGAAGGGATAGTCAGGAATTCTTCTTTGGCTATATCTAGACCACAAGTCTCTAGAGGCACAGACATTTATGGAAGGAAAGAATTTCCTTGGATTGCTGCATCTGTATACGTGGACTCTGACATTTGTGCAACCCTGTTGTAAATCATCTGTTTTCCTTACACAGAGGCAATTATTTTTAGCCCTTCTTGCCAGGGAATCCACACAAGATTTCATTGTAATTTCTCTCAAGGAGATCTGGGACTTCAGCAAAAGTCACCTTTTTCTCTTGTCACAGTGGCAATTTAATAGAAGAAGAAGAAATGTGACTGTCTCACTGTGCATATGTAGGAGCCAGTGCACCGCTGCACACAGAGAGCCGATGTGGTAACATCTCAAAATCTTCCCCATGGCCCAGCATAAAATTTAGCTTAACTATTTTTCAGTGGAGACGTAAAGGTTTTCCTGCTTGTTAACTGTCTCCTGGTAGACTAAGGTGGGATTTCTGTTGCCTAATTTTATTTGTCTAAAAACAAATTTTGTAATCTAGATTAATCTAATCTTGCCCAGTTTCATTTTGGAGTCAATGGGAAACAAGACCAGTTCACAGCACAGTTCACTACACCTTAAAGTTGATGTCAGATAAGAGGGTAATTGGTCCTCGCTCTGATCTTGACTCTCTTCTTTGGCATTAGCTGTGGAGGGAAGCTAAACAAGTAACCCACACAAGGGTTTGTGTGTCCTTCTGTGAATCTTTATGACACTAGTAATACCACAAAGCTTGTGGGGCACTGCACAAAATAAGGACGCTGGAAGGAGAATTTTCAAAAACACTCATTTAACATAGGAAGATATCTTTTAATGGCATCTTTGAAGTTCCTGTTCTCCTCCTTTTCCCAGGAGAATTTGGTCTAAAAATCTGATTCTGCAAATGCAGAATATGCTTAGCATTACACACCAGATTTCTGGGTCACTCTGGATGAGTGGCACAGAGCAAAACTGACCCTTCTCTTTCCCTCCTGCTGTTCAGAGAAATCAATAAGATTAGTCAGATGCATGGACTTAAAGTGCTTGAATAAGTGTTCTGCAAGACTGGGTATAAGCAAAGAAATAAAATCAAGGTGCAGGTCCCAATGAGAAAAGCACAAAACATGAAAGCATTAAATCAGGAGAAACAGCTATTGAGCTTTGCTCTGCCCCTTGGACGTTTGAGGTATCATAGGACAGCAGCCTGAGAGCTGCTAACCTGGATGGGTGCTGGTCACTCATAGCTCCTGTGTCACATCTGTGAGCACCATGAAGCTGTCTCAGAAAGCTGAGATATTTTCTTCAGGGGCATTAAATCTTAAAGCAACTATAGACCTCCTCTGTGTTGTGGTTTTGAGTTCTTTGAAGGATTATGAAGCTACCATGCTAACATACCTGGTTGTCCAGAAATGATGGCTGCATTTAGGGATTAAAACAGAAAAGTGATTCTCTGGAGAGATATGGAAGGCTAGGCAAGTCCTCTGGGAAGAAACTGGAGGGACAGCCAGCCCTGGAGAGGGACCTGTTGCTCCCTTTCTGATCCTTTCCACCCGTCACCACCTGAGACTTCTGCAGGGTAAAAAAACCTGCAAAACTCAGGAAATGACAAGTTGGATCTCAAGACTGTGTTCACGTGAGGCTGAGCTATCGCCCAGCTATAAACACACTCCATGGGTGATTTTGACTCGTTGCAGGCTAACTCTCAGATGCTGGTTCAGGAGTAGGCAGGAATGCCACGGGGCAGTGACAGGGTGCCTCACTTTGGGAGAAGCAGAAGGTTTAGCACTTTGGGCAAGAGCTGTGTTGTGTCCCTTACTCTCAGGGCCATAAACCAGGCCATGGATCATATTCATGAGTGCAGACACACCATTTCCAAATGCTGGGTGTCTGTGCGTGTGTGTTTACATGTGACTGCTGCACCAAAAGCAGGCAAGGTGATTTCTCACATGTCAAGCTGACCCAGGACAACCAAACAACCTGACTTACGCAGCCTGAAAACAGGTGGCTCTGACCACATAAGAAAGTGTATTACTCGTCACAGCAAATGGACCCTAGAAAGAAAATGAGGCTTTCTGCACATTCATGGATACAATGTAATGCTCTTGCTCTGTTCAAAGTCTGCTACAAATATCACAGAGGAACTAATAATATTTCTTCTTCTTAATTATCTCTTTTCATTGCTCAATTTGTTAAATCTCAATGATTGCTGCTGCTGCTAGCTGACTTAGAGACCATGAGAGACACTGTATCAGATTAAAAAACAAAGATCCATTTTCCCCACTATCCTGCTTCCAGCAGCTGCTAACAGTAGATATCTATAGAGAATATAAGAAAAAGGTCATAGAAGCACTGCAAAAGTAGAGCGTCTCTCCCAGAATACTCTTCCAACCTCCATTCACCCCAGTAAGAATTAAGAGAGATCAGGAGTTTGGTCAACATCTCTAACAGTTATGATATGGTGTATTAGACTAAATTTTGACAAAAGTATGTTAAAAAAAGCAAAGTAGAATGTCTTCATTTATAGGTTTTAAATGTAATTCATTTCAGAAGTTGCATTTAAGTTTTTTTTCAATTTAGTTGTATTTTACTTTGTCATTTGACTATTTCAGCTGCATGGGTCATTATTGACTCAGAAACTGATGATCCATTACAGTCTAAATAGTAATGATGAAAGAGTAGAGATATATTTTTATTGATTAGAAATATATTTATTATTATATAATATATTTACAATAACTTATTTTTAAAAAACTATAGAGCAGGGTAAAAATTTTAAAATTAATTTTAGAGGAAGTGTAGCAAATGTTTTCCATGCAAGAAAAAAATAAAAGTTAAACTGTTAGCATTTACCAGAGAGAAGAGGCAAAGCCTTTCTCCTCCCATTAAAATAAAATGGTCACATTTAGCAAACACTTCAAATTTAAGGATTGCTTTGATTTTTGCAGAAAATAATTTGAAATTAAATGTCTGGGTTTGCTTTAACCTGAACAGGGCTGAAATCGGAGCTTTTCATTCTTTCAATTTTTATGCAAATTGAAAAAATCCTGAACCGAAACAACAGTGAGAACACAATGGGAATTGACCATAATTGATACCAAAATAAATAAATTCATTCTGAATCATGTGAATTGAAGTACAGAATAATTTTGAATAAGCTCATGAAAGAATCACAACTTTCTGACAATTACATAATATTTTGGTAAATTAGTTTCTCTAGTTGAAAAAATTTTTTTTCCAAACAGCTTTTTAAAGACCATTTTGCAGTCAGACCCAGATGCAAGCAAGTATTTTGTCTTGTTGAACTCATTGTCTTTAGATACCAAACAAAAGAAAACAGATCATTAAAATTCATATTTTTTTCTTAGTACTTTTGGCTGGCATTTAACATGTCATTGAATCTGATGGTTTACTCTGAGGTGCTTTGCTGCTTTGATGGATGTATTGCTTATGAATACTTAAATTTTTGGACAAAAATAAATCTGTACCTCCCCAGAATGTGGCTCTGTGAGCATGTCTATAGAAGTATTGTTATAGCAACTGCTACAGGTAATTGGAACCAGAATGTCTTCGGCTTGTGAGTGATGCATATTTTATGGTTTGTCTTCTGCGTTGTTAAAGGTTTAGGGCTCATGAACTTACTTGGTTTTTATCCAGCAGTAGAATTCCTTTGACTGAAATCCACAATATCCACAGGTTTGAGGGTGGCGGGGCACGAAGGGCACAAATACTGCAATAATAAAATTGGTGGAGGAAATCAAGGTCAAGAACAGAGACACAGAGAAAAAAAAATCTGTTTGGGGGTATAGTGTATATTCAATATCGGTGTCCAGATGAGGATGATATGGTTCAAGAAGATTAATGTAGCAGAGTATGTTTATATAGGGAGAATGAGAAGAAAAATTCACAGGTTAATACTTCAGTAGTGTTCTTCTTACAATACAGAAAATGAACCTGTGGCAAATAATATACTCATTTCAGACGGCAGGTTTGCTTGTTTGTTATATTATGGTTTTGTAACTCTGTCTGAATTTAGCTCCTCCTCAGCCATTGGAAACAGATCATTCTGCCCTGCAATTACAAATATTGATTTACAATGACATTTGCCTCTTGTAAAGTGTTTCAGTAACATCTGCAAAAACAGATGATGCAGAAGCATTAATCTCTCCATCTCTCTGATTTAAAAAATAGGTGGGTTTGCCCTGTAATGGCATGAAGGAACATAATTGTGATGAGTAGTTCAAAGAAAGGATTATATTTCTAAAATTCCTATGCAGTGGCTGTAGACATACAGATAAAGATTATGGGAGACTAGAAATACAACAGCATGCTACTTTGGTGTGCTAGGCAAATAGAAATAATAACACAGAAACTGCACATCCCACTTTTTGTTTCAAAATGTACCCCAAAGTATAAGTGAAGTAAAACTAGTGGAAGCTACAAATAAGAGTGGTTTTGGTACACTACAAAAACTGCATGAGATTCATTAGCAAATTTATCAGTGCTCATGACCTGAATTCAAGTCTGCAGTCAAAACTGAAACCAGGTGTATATCACACTTTCTTCTTTCATTGTGAATGTCTTATATTATTTTTCCTATACAAAACACTTCAGCAAATGGCTTCAAAACAGCATCCAAAAATAAAAAAATCTGACTTCCAAAACACTACTGAAAGAATCATTAAATAGCAATCTAAAACTGGTAAACCAGGAAAAGACTGGATTATGACACCTCATCCCCTTGTAACCCATTATACAACCCTCTTACATCTTTGCTGAGGATGAAATGTCCCCAATACTTTTCATTTCTTGCCTCTTTTAAAAGTAATTGACATGCTCTGTTTAATCTATTTTCTAAACCCAGAAGAGTCTCTGATGATACAACAATAAATAATAATAAATCCAAAGAACAGTGTAGGAGAAAAATCTGCTATGCAAAATAACCATGGAATAGCTGGGATTCTTCCTACACCATTGCTTCAGCTGACCTCAGGATTTAGACATAAAGTGATAAATATTAACCACTTAGATCCTACTGACCTTTTCAAAAGGGAAGAATATTAATCATATCCCAGAAACTCCTCTTCTCCATTTGGGATGCCCCAAGTATCTGAGAAATCCACACTGGCCAGCTAGATAAAATACAGGACTATGTGTGAAGTGTACTTTTCTGAGGATGGAGCTCAGCAAGAGTACTTAGGGTACGTCATAAGGCCTTGGGTGACAACACAAAGGACATGATTCAGCTCATCACCTACAGGCATCTGAATCTATCCTTATCTGAATGGACTAAATCTCCATTGACTGTGCTGGTAATGGAAGCTTAGACACTTAGATAAGTATTTAATTTTAGATTTCTTAATTTGGAGTTGACTCTTACCCTTATATTTAGCCATACAGATGCCATCTCGAATTATTAACTTTTACACCATAGCTCAAATCTACTAGGTGGACTGCACATGGACTTAATACCACCCATAACGTGTCCTTCTGAGGTGTCGTGAAAATAAATACATTTAATCTTGTGAGCTTTAATGGTAACGGAGCTTTTTAACCTTAAATATTTATTGACTGCAATTTTAGAAAACACAATATCTGTACAAAGCACCACTTTTCTTTCTGCACAGTGAAGCCCTTGGTAAACACAAGGCTGGGCAACTCTGTTATTTAGAAGCCAAAATCTTTCCTGGCCGGTGTCTGAATATTCCTGCTCTTATGGTAGACTTACATATCGAGTAGGAAAACTCTCAGATGTCTGTAATTTTTACAAGCTTATTTGCCTCATTCTCTTTTTTCGTTCCTTCACATATTATGCTCTGCCTGAGCTTGTAGGCTGTGTGATGGAAATCAAGTCCCCTTTTCTATGCTCTTTACAAGCCCAGCATGAAGCAAGGCCTACAACAGAAACCTGCATTACCATTGCATTTAAAATATCTGCAATCAAACTAATATTGTGACGGACACATATAGCGATTTAGCTGCTTTTGAAATCAAGCATAAAAACACATTTAAGAGCAATAACCGCAGTGGTGAGAGATGCTGTGGCTTCAAATATTGAATTTACATTTGCACTCAAGTTGGTACATTCCAAGCTCTGATAGCACAAGATCAACCACTGGCAGCTGTCCTACCAAAAAGAGCCACCCAGCTGGGCTGAAAAGTTGTTTGAAATTGGTCTAGTTTGAGATCGCCAACTCCCTGCTTTCACTGTGGCTGCTGTGATCAAATTTGCCAAGATTTTCATTGCATTTATAACATCAATAAATGGGGCAGATGGATGCCAAAGTAAGCTCTGTCTCTGTGGCAGCTTATCTAATTAAATATTTAGACAGAGAAAGGTATAATTGCTGAATAATCTATCTGCTTTTATCGTGTGCTTTCCCTTAAGACACTCCTGCTTTTCCGATGGAGCAAATAAACTTTGACAGATGTTTACTTTCAAAGTAAAAAAGATAGTGGAGTTCTATTAACACAGACTGTATTCAATAGCAAAGCTATTTTTTCACTGTACTTGATGCCAGCATTCTTTGTAGAACAAAGATTTTGGTACTGAGTAAAATTTGATTTGCATGCCTGAGGGAATAATAAAAGAAACCTATTATGGAATGAAATGGACTGTAATCATATTGAGAGGATAGAGATTGTTCCTTGGGTGGGGATGGGGGGAAGGCTACCGCCTAGTAAATGGCCTATTGAAGAAGAAAATACAATGTTATCCAAGATATAACATATGCCAAAGTTTGAGGAATGGCATGAGTAATTGCTTCTCAACACAGACTTCCATTGCCTTCAGCGGGACCTAATATGCACCGAGTGTTTTGCATCGGGCCACAGAGAGGGAGACACTGTTGGATACTGTGAACACCAGGACAGAGCAAAAAAGCCATCCCACTGTTCTCATTGGATTATGCCTTAGCTAATGTTGACCTAAATGCCACACAGAAGGTCAGCACCCAAGTCTAAGTTTGTGGCTGTTCTCCCCACACATACAGTGCTTTTGGAGCAAGGCTTCTCTTCTGCTCCCCCAGCCAGGAACCAGCCTCAGCTGCGGGTGGACTCAGCACAAGCCAGGCAGAGCATGATTTCAATTACCAAAAGAACAGCTGCTGCTCCAGAAGACATCAGTGAAGCCAATCCCTCCTCCTAGCGCTACTTGAACTGAGCGAAGAGCTGGGCCGCAGGCCCGTGGCACAGCTGTATGGTGTTACTTCACTTTTCAAGCACAGGACACTCATTAAAGTAAGGTCAACACCAGCTTCTCACGTGTGCACATACCCGAGCAGAAGCTGATCACCACTTCAGTGCATCCCCCATCTGTGTCTGCTAACACTATTTTGAGTAAGTGACACTGTGCTGAAAATTCTGGATACTTACTGCAATTTTAAGAATATACAGCACCATGTATATGCCCTGTAAACTCGTTGTCACACAAGCTGTTCCCATTAATGGCATTTCTGCATGGGTTTATAGACAGAAATGCTGAGCTCCTAAAGGCTTTATAATTCTCCTTCTTGTTAATCCCAGTGACAGCCCTGATGCCTGTCCTTCTCTCAGCTTATTCTGCTGTGATTTTACAAGGAATTTTCCCCCACGATTGTGCACTATGTAAATGTAATTCTAATTATATAGAGATTATTATTCTGGTTATACAATGATATGTATTATATTTCAAGGCAAATAACCAAAGTTACAGGGGGACATCAAAAAAGTTGGTTATAAAAGAAGTTCAGTGGTAAACACCGGAGCAGAAAAAAAGCAATACAGAAGCAGATGCTTTCTGATTCAAAGATTTGAATTGTCCTTGCTTCCAGAATTCTGCAGAAGTGATTGCAGTTGACAGCCACTTCTTGTGATAGGCATAGTGCCATTCACTGCTTTTATACTTGAACAACTTGGATACTACACAGTCTGTCAAGTCTAAATCTATTTAAGTCATGACAATTTGTGTTATACTACAGTACATTACTTGTTTTGATCATAAGACTAAAATCATTCTTGCATGAAATAAACTGAAACTTTAAAAAACCCAAGCAAGAGCTGCTGTTTTCATAGCAACTGAAATTTTTCTGACTGCAAGATTGACCAACAAAGTACAAATCCAGAGGAGCAATGCAGAAGACCAAAACAACCTCCATCCATATCCTGAAGTGTTTAGATGAGTGTGATCAAAGCCCAGAAGTATTAGCCAAATCCTGCATGCTAGCTAATACCCTGGTGTGACATCAGATCTGCAGACAGGAGGTTACCATTGAAGCACAGTGTTTGGTTTACTGCTTTTTGTCAGAATATGGTCATTGCAATATTTGTTTTTCTATTTTTAAAGGTAGGAAATAACTGAAAGATGCATATAGCGAACATCGGGGCTATTTTTTTGACTTGCCAGCTGTGGGAGAAACAGAGATCATGGAACGGATATGGAGGAAAGGCATTTGCCGTAAGAGCAATACTTAACCCTAAATTCCACGTGCAGCCATAAAGTCAAATCCCAGCAGGACTAACTCAACAGTTCACTCATCAAAGACAGAAATTCCTGTAATTCACGTTCTTAAAAAAGAAAACAAACCCTCCCCTACTCGACCACAGGTTCTTCCTGCCCTGCTTGGACAAGGACACAGTCATTTCTATAAGGCTGAGTGTATGCCCCTGTGGGCTTCAGCCATGACATCATTCTCATCCTTGTTGTTATACACTGTGCTGGTTTGATGGCTTCCCTCTGCTCCTCAAGGATGAACGCCTCTTGGTACTGATAGGTCTGAGACCCTTGTCCTCAGGAGGTACATGGTGTGTGGAAGCACCTGAGCTTTCACAGCAGGTGATCTACAAGCATCAGCTGAACCATTGACCAACCTGTTGGGACCTGTAGCAGGAGCAAAGGTAGGCTATCAGGTTAGATCCTGCATGGTGGAGGATAACGGGTGTTTTGCACTGGGTGCAGTACAATGCCTTGATGTGGTTGTCTGTACCTTATACTGCATCTTCTAAAGAAAAGACACAAACATGGGAAGTTCAATTATACGTAATCATTGAAATGTTCAGTAATAAACTGTTCACTGCTACAATGCATGTTAGAAAGGCATTTTGCTTTTACAAAGGTCTAATGGAGAGACAGATTATCCTTAAACTTTGAAAAGAAAACTTAATTAGAGTGGAAGTCCTTATGATTCTTGGTTCTGTGGACAGGTGAGGTAGAAGTTTCTTCAGCTTGGGGCTGATTTATTCCTGTACTAAAAGTTCTAAATAATTTCTTAATCTTCATTTGCAAGATAAGATTTGATATACAACCTCTTTATTGGAACCCCCTGCTACTCAGTTATTTCCATAGGCATTTTAAGAAGTTTTAACCAGAATATCAAGAACAAGCTTCAGTTTTCTATGTCAAATCTCCCTGTTAAAATTTTCATATTTTCCTGACCAGCTTTTTTCCTTGTATTTTTAAAATTAAAAAAAAAATTATTTTCCCCGATTTGTTTTTGCAAGTTTACAGGCCTTCCCTTTTTTGGTTTGTTGGCTTTTTCCCTTCTTGATGGCCTATTAATTTTTGTGTAGAGTGAGTAAAGTGAAAATAGGAAAAAAAATAGGTGAGGGGATGAAAAGGCACTAGGAACTGAAACCCACACATGCAAAGTAAGCTTTCTAACTTTCTGTAGACCTAAATTAAACTACATTTTATGACCAAATTAATTTGATCTCCAAATGTATATTTAAACACTGTTTCTCACTTTAAATTTTACAAACCATCATAATTTTCAATCAATCTTTTTCTCAATAGCAAATATATCAATTAATACAATAAAATTTTTTACTGCATTTGAGGAACATTCGTGCGTTTGTATCCTTTCACCATTACTCTCTTTTGTCCCTTTTTGTTATACGTTATTCCAAGAAGAAAGAACTCCACAAAAAACCTGTTTATATGCTTAGTTTAAAAAAAAAATAATTTCAAAGGCAAAGATTGGAAATATAAGGCTTTAATCAGGGTTTGCAATAATAGGATGAATTTGGGAAAACTAATATATCCATGAAATTTCATTGTTTAAATATAAACCCGGATACCTTGGCATGTCAGTGAGATTAGCAGCAAATCCTATTAGCAGGACAGTGGGAGGAGAGGGGCTCTGCTGTGTGACTGCTTTTAATAACTGCAATGAAATGGAAGCACGAGCAAACAGCTGCAACCTGATGAAAATTTGCAGGCAGTGCTGAATTGAGAAGTGTTGTGAATGCCCAGGAAGACAGCAAATTAAGATGGGCACACCTGAAAAAGATCAGCATGAGGTGTCCAAAAAAAGAAAAAAATAATGGGAAAAAAGAGGTGATGCAGTTCTAAAATGNAAAAAAAAAAAAAAAAAAAAAAAAGAAATGCGACTATTTAATCAGAGATCAAAACTTGACAATGCAACCCTTTGCAAAGGGATTTAGGTGAGATTTAGAGAGCAGTGAGTTCAACATGAGTTTGTAACATGACACGGCTGTTAATTACAAAAATCAAGAAACCTGTATTTTTTCTTCTATACAGGGATTTTTTCACTTAAGGATATTGTGATCTATCTAACTATCCTCATATTTTCTTGTTGAAAGAAGAAAAAATCCTTTTCTGTGCAGTACAATAGTGAAAGCATATGCCATCTGCTTTTCTCATTATTGGAAAATGTACTGAAAAATTACAGTGAGTTGAGAATAAAGTGCTGACAGTGATTAAAGATGGGGAGGAGTGACTTATGAGAATCCTTACACACTCCTAAGGGTGCCCTTACACAACCTTCGTTTTCTTTGATGGTAAAGCTGCTTAAGACATTCAAGCCATCCTCACAGCCCCCGACTGCTCATTTTCTTTCCGCATGCAGCAGGTTCCTGCTCCCTCAGGTCTGCCAATGCAGCTGTTTATAAGGCCGTGCTGGAAACCAGATCATTTAAAACCTGAATTTAGAAGAAAATTACAGCCCCCTTTTTTAATAGGCAGAAGGTCTTTTTAGCTAGCTCTATTTTTTTTTGTCCAAGAGTCCATGACTGGCCCCACAAGTGATTGTACCAATACATCCAAAGGAGGGGGTTTATGGGACCATATTTTGGAACTGTGGTCAAAAGCAGAAGGAAAACAGGCTCTGTGAGAAAGATTTTGCAGCTCAGGGAAATCTAGATGGTTTTTTTAAGTGTCATGACCTTGTAACTGATGGGCTTGTACATGAAAGCAAAACCTGGAAGAGACAAAATGCTTGGCAAAAACCAAAAAGCAAGGAATGTGCTGGTCTACATATATGTGTGCAGTATATAAAAAAGTTGTCTCAGCATGATATAATCACAAATCTTGGGATTAAAACTATGAAGAAAGTTGCAGGTTGAATATCATGCAGTACAGTCTGAAGGTGAGACATGGTCTTGCATGAAAAAGTATGAAATATTTGAAAATAGGCCAGAAAAATCTCAAGAACAATTTTCTATAGGAAAGGAATAGGTTACAGAATTAAGGATTCTCTTTCTAAGCTGGCCAGTGAAGTATTATTTCCAGATGAAACTTTTTATTGTATTAAAGGATTTCTTTTACATTACAGATTTTTTTGTTTTAGATGTAACAGCTGCTTTAAAAGCACACAAGTGTTTTTGAATACCATTCTACTGAAAGCAAAGTTGATCTGTAAAATTCTATGCTTTTATGCAGCCATAAAAGATGAAATTAAGCTGCTTTAGGAAAGAATGAATATGCTCTCCTACAGTTTATAATTTTCATTTTTTTTCAATATTTGAGCTTAACAAAATGTTTTCTGAAATAGGAAGATGAAAAACCCAAACAAACTATGGAGAAGCTGGTCTGAAGAACCAAATGAAGACACAGGGAAGGAAAACCTTAAAAACTATCTGGATTTTTAAAAAATGAAAAAACCTCTACTTGCTGGAAGGTGCTTTAAAAATTGCTAGGAAGCCTTAGTAGAGAATTAATGCATCGTCAATATCCACCACATTAAATGGCGTTCCAAGAATATGGAAAAAGAATGTTTGGGGTTTACTTTTAAGCTATCTCCTAGTAAATTTGCCTCAGAGCGCTAGTTGCTCAAAAATGGCAGATTTTATAAGTTTTTTGGGTCAACATGAGTAGCACTTCTGATGCAAGTGCTGCATAGCCTGTCAAACAGTATAGCTTGTATGTAAATGAAAACCAGAACTGCATACATCCTGTAAGCATGGAAAAGGATGATATATGAGGAGGGAGTGTTTATAATGAAGTGATAGAGTGAATTCTTCACTGCAGCCCCTCAGTCAGCACAGGCAACACACAGACAGCACATCTGCACAGACTGCTCTGCACGGCTTTACAAACAGCCTGTGTTTTATGAGGCTGTTTACAGCAGCAGCTTAGAGAGCCATGCTATTTATAGGCTCCTTCCTCCACAAAAAAATTGCATGTGAGAACACAACGGACAATTTCATATGCATAGCTGAGTTAGCATAATTGGGCTTTCTTCGGTGTTAAAAAAGAGAGGAGGATGGGGAAGAGAGGAATTCACACAGCATGCCAGGTTGTTTTCACAGTCATTAGCAAACAGTTTCTCTTCTTCTCCCCCTGTCTCCCACACAAGAGCGTGTAAAAGTTTAGGAGGACCAGAGCACAATTCTGGCCCATGTATCAGTGGTTGTACTGCATACATAGCAAGGCTGGTTCCTATGGGTGTGTAACAGAGAATGCTTTAACCCCTTCCATGGGGTTCCCTTCATTTTAAAATATTGAGGTATGAGCCCTCTAAGCCTAAAGCTTAAAATGTAACATTTTCCACCTTTCTGCCTTATGCCACACAACTATGCAAAATTGCCCTTCTTTATTTTTAAGTGGGTATTTCTATAGCTCTTACAGTGTCTTTTTTCCATCTCCAGCCTACCAAGTTGCTGAGCTGTTCTCATGAGCACAGCTTGAACTGGGTGGCTGCTTCAACTGAAGACCCTCCTGGGGCTGTTTGACCCCAGCCTGGAACATAAGGCTGGACTATGCAGCGAGCTTTGGATGAGAACTGATGGTTGCAATACTTACGAGATGATAATCCCATCTAAAAGGCAAAGAGCATTACATTAATGTAAAGACAGAAATATGCTTGATAGGACAATGTTCACTGGTGAGTAAAGCATTTTCCAGCTTCTCCATTAATAGTGACAAGAAGCATAGAGGACATTACACTGTATAAGGATACCGGAAGATTTGCAAATTGACAATTACCTTGCATAGCTCAAGAAAAAAAAATTATGTTTGCTCATTATAATGCTGCAAGTCTTTTTGTTTACACAGCCATACTGAGTTTATGCATGTTTAGCTTCTGTTACGGCTGCAACAGAAATTTTACTGTTGTTGCCTTTGGAGGCAGATAAAAGAGGGAAGGACAGGGACCTTTTTCCGCTGTCATCAGCATCCTACAATAATCTGTGCTGATTTAGTTTTCCTTAAAAAATAAATATAATTAAGACACAGAAAGAACTGTGAAACATTACTAATATAATTCAGACTTTAAATATACCACAGTTAAGAGTGGGATTTACTTCACTTACTTTAAAACATCTAAAAATTTGGGGTCTAGTTTACAAGTCACACAGCTTTCCTCTGTCAGCAGTGGAAAAATAGGTGTTTCCAGAGTGTGAGTCACACCGTTATCCTTAAGATGTCTCCAAAGGAGACAAACTGTAGAGGGGATAATCTCTCCTTACTGCCTACTAAGCAAATGTTGCTGACTAGCTCAGATGACTGAAATTTGGAGGATACGAACTGTTCCCCCTGACTGAGCTGGTAAAAAAATAGAGATATTTTCCTTTTGGTGGTTTTCATCAACAGTTTAAGCAATTTCTCTATCAAAATTAAAAAAAAAGTAATAATTGTGATAAGCTACTAACTTCCTGCTGAAAATAGAATGTTTTTGAGAAAAGCAGACTCTTTCTGCAGACATTTTTTTATTCAGCTCCAAACCAAAGCATCCATGGATGCAATCTATAATGTGTTTATAGAAATATTTGTGAGGATTAGAATCTAATCCTCACATTCGAGATAGTTCTAAAATGTGAAATTTAAAACTGATGAAACATCAAGATTTTGCATGAATGGGGAGCTTGTCTAACTTCAGTTTCTGTAAATTTAGTTGACTGTGTATCTTTTCCTGAGTGAAAAGCTATCCTGTAAATGTTAACTACTTCTGACTGAATGACATATTCATCTGCTTTCCAGGACCATGTAGAATTACACTGTTAAAGGAATCTGGAGGAATTAGCAGATCTGATGAAAACTTCTTGCACTGCCCACAGATGGAAATAGACTATTGGTCAGAACAAACCATTGGTCTGAGTTGTACTTGGACTGTTGGATGAATCAAAACCTGTCCCTGCAGGAGATACAATAGAAGAGGAATATTTGCCCTTCTGGGCAACTGAGGAAACAGAGTTGGAGCCTGGGAAAACAGGACAGTCCATAGATGTAATTCCAACACTGCTCATGGAGTACATTAAATTGATATTTGGTTGAGCCTCTGTGTATAGGCTGTTGAGAGAATTGTGGACACAAAAGCCCAGCAATAAGGAAACTAGAGTTTATACATCTGTGAATAATAAACGACATCCATCTTTCCAGGACTAGGGGTACCTGAGATCATCTCTATTTGGTTTGCTTTGCCCAGGTACCTAGCTGAAGGACCTGTTTTCACCTCAAGTGGTACTACAGCTTTCTAAGAACAGCAGCTCATATTCATGCATGTGGTCTCTTCTCCCTTTTCTTTCTGCATGCTGCAGAGAAAAACTCCTACACATCTGTAGAGCCGTGAGAAAGGCACTCCTTTGTGCAATAGTCAGGACAACACAGTGCTGTGCACCTCTGACACTGAAACTCCCACCATGTGTCACCTGGTTCAGAACAGTACAGCAGCTTTGATTTGATCTAAATGTCCTTGACCCACCAGTCATTCAGATCTCACAAAACTCGAGAACTCTAGAGGTCACCTTGTCCAGCCAGCTGCTCAAGCAGGGCTACCTAGAGTGACTTGCCTAGGACCATGTTCAGACAGCTTTTGAACATCTCCGAGGATGGAGACTCTGCAACGTCCCTGGGCAACCTGTGCCAGTGCTCAGTCTCACTCATAGTAAAAAGTGTTTCCTGATGCTCAGAAGGAACCTCTGTATTTCAGTTTGTGTCTCCTGCCTCTTGTCCTGTCACTGGGCACCACTGAAAAGGGCCTGGCCCCTTCTTATTTGCACCCTTCCTTCAGGTATTTATATACATTAATAAAATTCCCCCTGAGCCTTCTCTTCTCCAAGTTGAGTAATCCCAGCTCTCTCAGCCTTTCCTGATCTTCATGGCCCTTTTCTGGACTCTCTCCAGTATGTCTAAGTCTCTCGTACTGGGAAGCCTGGAACTGGGCGCAATTCTCCACAAGTGGCCTCATCAGTGCTGAGAGGAAGGATCACTTCCCTCGGCCTGCAGGCAATACCTCATCCAATGCAGCCAAGGATACAATTCGTGTGCTTTGCAGCAAGGACACATTGCCAGCTCATGTTCGACTTGGTCGATCAGGACCCCCAGCTCCTTTTCTGCCAAGCTGTTTTCCAGCTTGGTGACCCCCAGCATATATCGGTGCATGGAGTTGTTCTTCCTCACGTGAAGGACTTTGCAATTCTCCTTGTTGACCTTCATGAAGTTCTTGTTGAGCCATTTCTCCAGCCTGTTGAGGTCCCTCTGGATGGCAGCACAACCCTCTGGTGTATCAGCCACTCGTCAAAGGTTGTGTCATCTGCAAACTTGCTGAGGGTGTTGTCTGTCCCATCACCTAGAACAATGAAGATGTTAATCTCTCATCTGCTGTAGAAAGTGTTCCTTCTGACTTGGTATTCCAAGCTGCAGCTGCTCAGCAACTTTCAGACAAAATGCTTTTATATGAAAAACACACACCTTTTGGGAACTGCATTAGTTTCAGTAGAAGTTTTTTTGGAAAAAAAGATTCTCTAGTCCAGGAAAAAACTTGTGTTAATATTAGAAGTTCATCAGAGACCAGAAATTATTCTTATGCTTGCAACATTGTTCTAGAGTATTCCTATCAGGAGAAATTCCTTTTCCTACATTGAATCAGGCAGACCAGATTTCAATGCAGTCCCCCCTGGTGTTAGCCAAATACCTTGTCTTCTGACAATTCCTGAAGATCTCTCCTTCCTTCAGAGAACTTTAAAAGATTGCAAGTCTGGACTACAAAACATTTTCTTTCTCAGTGCTGACACAATATCTCACAGACAGGCAGGTGCAACTGCATGTAGACTCCAGACCATGTGAGCTCTTAAGTAAATTCATATTCACCCAGCAACAGCTCTCATGCTCATTTATATCTGGTATGGGCTGAACTAGGTGACTCAGACAAGAATTTTTCCTTAACTTTCAGCTAAATATCCTCACAGAAAACATATTTCCTTTCTTACTCATGAGGCAATTCCCATTAAAATGCTACATTGGCCTTTATAAAAAAATAACAAAATAGAAATAAATTTGAGGAAGGATGGCATGGCATCACATTTGACAGAGCCATGAATCACACTGGTCAGATGAATGGTTATCCAAAGCCATTAAAAGTGCTTCCACACTTCAGCACAATGGTTTGTTTAAGAGGATTCATACTGGGCTGGAATCTGCTCTCTGTTTCACCAATCTCATAATGAGCTTTAGCAGGAGTTGCTCTTGATTTATGTTGGATCGCGGTTAGACTGGGAACTTTTCTATCTCTCCATAGTGTTAGCATCATCTCATAAATAACTTCAACACCTAAAACTACAGCAGAGAAGGATCCGAAAAGCGTTACTTCTGTATAACTCCAAAATGGAAAGCTACCCAAGTTACACTGGCAGTTATTTTTAAAAGTATACTCTTGAAATAACCAAACCCCATGACTTCTCCCCTATAAAAAGCAGTCTGAGAAAACCCCAACTGGTGCTTAAAATAGTTGTTTCAATTTTTTTTTAAAATTCAGAAATCACTGATAAAACCTCAGGATCCAATGAGATATAACTGTCATAGACCTGCAGGCAAATAAACTTCAAATTGACAGGGATAATGTTAGAGTTAAATCTCCTTGGGGCTTTATTACTCACAGCAAAAATTTTATTTGAGACAACAATCAGGCACTTGAAATGCAATACTTTATCAAGTGTTTGATTTTTAAATCGAAATTTGGTGAACCTTTTTTTCTTTGAAGCAGAAAACGTTTAAAGAAGAGTTTAAATATATATGCAACAGTGGTGGAATTCACAATAAAATTAGAGGGAAGAGCTCACATGAGGAGGTCATTTACTTGACCAGATTCTTCATTCATCATGTTGAATAACATTGTATAACTGAGGATTTGGGCTCTTTCTGGCTCCACCAACACCATATATTTCAGCCATAAACTAAACAACTTTCTAACAAGTACTGACACACATAATGCTACTTTAAATCACTTCTGAAACAACTTAGTTTTAGAAAGACTTGCTAGGAAGCAATTGAATAACAGACTAACAGCACAGTTGCATTTCATTGGCTTTGCACTAATACTAGGGGTACAATTCTCCCTATGCTTTAAAGTGTTGTGAGTTCATGAGCTATAATACTACTGCTACACTAATAGAAGTTATCATCTTAAGTGATGGAGGAAGCAAGGACATTATCAAGGGTCAAAATAGGACTTTAGTGATGCGGGAAAAAAAAAACCCCATCATGTAACATAAAAAACCATATTTCTATCCTGTTTCACAGCTGTTGTAAAGTCTTCTATGCATCCTTAAGGCATACTGAAATATAGAGGTCTATTTTGATCACTGTGCTCCATAAAGAAAATATAAACCATAGAAATAGATCTGTTCTTAGAGAATAGAGAGTGCTACATACATAGAAGTGAGTTCAGGCTCAGAAGTAGACAGTACTTATTTGAAATATTTTTTATTTTGAAATGTTTTCCATCCACTTGCACAAAAGTTAATGAAATATAAGAAATAAGTAAAACCATTCCAATTAAAGGAAAACTGGATGCTCAGTTGTGAACCCTGCAGCTATATGGAGTATCTGGGTCTAAAGACCAACCCTGGAATATGAAATGAGTGGGGCTGATGCAGTAAAGGCTTAAAGGAGTCAAGAAGTTTTCAGGAATCAAACATGCAGAGACCATTAGCCATGCTTTGTCTTCTTAAGTGGCAGATTTATTGCTCTTTTTTAGATAAATTAACAATTTACCGTGTTACTTCTTTTTAGATAGTTTGAGTGCCCATTGGGAGGGATTATAACCAGATCTGGTTAATTGAGGTTTGGTTTATCTGCACTTCTGAATACAGTCTTATGAGGAAGACACCCTGCAGCACAGTATATAGTGTTGACTTCGTATTCATCATCTGAATAAAAATGAGAGACTGAATTGAGTATAAACTTCATATTCTTGCCCTGAAGTTTGGGCAAGGGTGCCATGCTGTGAGATGTTCCTTGCACAAATGCCTGCCTCTGTATTTGGCCTGTTAAATAAAGTCTGATCTAAAAAACTGTACTCCTAATCTTGGATGATGTTGAAGATTCTGGGGCAATTTTTTTGTTCTCTTCAAAGTAATTTTCAGAAACTAGGATGAACTGGGATGCTCTGAAAAAGGAACAGAGCTAGATGATTCCCTAATCAGAAATCAGAAACCTTTTGGTATGTAAAAATGTCCATCTCTTCACCGTTTTCCATATGGTGAATGGAATTGAAAGGAATAACTAGAGTTCAGAAAGGACCGGAAAACTTTAATGCACTGCTTTGGAAGTTAGCAGAAGTTTAGGGTCTTAGGTGGTGTAATTTAGTCAGATCATGCTTTTCTGAGAGCAGCTGTTGGGTTTTCAGCTTCTGCACTACTCCTTGACTTCTTCTGGGCTTCTTGTAGAACAAAGATGGTGAATTAATCAGCAGGTTTCTTGGTTAGCCACACGAGTTTCTCAAATCTTGTCATGTTAGAAAAGATTTCCTAGGCTTTAGGTGCCTAAGGGATTAGTAAATTCCAGGGAGATATGCTAATTTGTAAGCATTGTCTTCCTTATCATCAACACCCATCCATCCATCATGATAGTCTTACTGTCTCCTATCAAAGTTTGCTTGACTGTACAATAAGCAATAACTCTGCGGTCCCTCTGTCCTTCACAATGTGATTTCTCAGAAATGTGAATCATGGATGGAGACAGCTGTGTCATCCAGGGACGGGTGGTCCTTCACATGATAGGGGAGATATGAGCCCCCTTATGTAGTGTCCGAGGTCAGGACAAGCCTGTAACTCCACCTAGGAAAAAACCGAAGCTGTGCACAGCCACGTGGGTTCTGTCTATCTCTGCACTTGTGAATTGTGGGGATTAGAAATCTGACTGGAAGGTATCTGAAACTCATTTAGCCCCCATCTTATACCTGGTAAATCTAGACTACTCTTGTGCAACATTTATTTCCCTTCTTTTTATTTTTTTCTTTTTTTTTTTCTTCCTTTTACAGTTGCCTTCTGTTTTTGTAGCCCTTGGTATTCATGTTTTTATGCCAAACTCTGAATTTAAGAGAACTAGAAAGTTTTAGAAATTGAGCTTTAAAAAATAACAAATGTCACCACTAATCACAGTAATAAGTGAAATGATGGCTTCCTTACTGAATGAGGAGAAGGTGACTGTATTTGTGGCATCACCAGTGAGATCAACATCTTACAAAACATTAAAGATGATTCACCATTTACCCAAGAAAAACAACGTCTTGTCAGAAAAGAGTATTTTGCCAAATACAGCTTTTCCATGACTCTTATTTCTTATTTGGACTTTTTATAAAATAGATGTAAGACAGCTTTGAGTTTTCAAAACTGTTTGAGTCCCCAGTTACGGATTTCTTTTGAGCACATAAACAAATGTAGCAATGTTTCCTGATGAAAGGTCTCTGTATATGTACTTCCACAGTTTTACATATCCTTTTTTTTTTTTCCTATGGGACAAATAAGAAGAGAAAGAGGGAAGAGTATGAGGAAAGAACACTACTTTTCAATATTTTATTAATTCTTCCTGAATAAAAATTTAAAAGAAAAATTTTCTAGGGAAAAGAATATTTGCAGTCTTCTCTAGAATGCAGCACATTTATTAACATAGGGTCATTGTTCAAGCTTCTGCCAGGTAAATTTTGATACAGTTGAGAATAATCTGGTCCACTAACTTGATTTCACATTCATTTATACCTGTAGGATTAACTTATGGTGGTGTAGACAAAATTTGCACCAGGGCAAGAGTAGGCATTACTTCTGACTTCTCTCATTCATAGAGAAGAAAGGAGCTTTTGGAGTTCACAAATAAATCATTTGGAACAATCTTAAAAATTTATAAGGTGGCCAGTTAGACTGTTTTAGGCTCCCTGTTGGTTGTGAGTTATCATATTGTTTCCAGGAGTTGATGAATGGGAGCAATCTTTAGATTGTTCAATCTGAGTAATTAAACCACAACTCACTAACTCCAGAGAATATCCTCGGAGTAGTTACACCAGAGTGTTTCAACCCTTCAGTTACTAAGAAGTGAATGTGGAAGGCACTAAAGGAGTAACCACCACCACCAGCACCAGAGGCTGCTGCAAGCTGTTACAGCTGGGATGTTCCCACATTGTCCCAGCAAGCAAACTGGACCCATATCTGCGCAGAAACATGAAAATGCTTTGAATCCTATCCAGTCAGAACTATAAAATTTTTCATTATACTAAATCTGGTGAAAAGAGTCTGAAGCAACCAGATGGGTATCTGAGAGGATGACTAACTAATCTCACAGTACTCTGACTTGCCTGAACCCATGCTCTTCATCTTTTTTACTTTTCCCAGTTCCCATGGGCTACCAGCTAAAAGACTGAAGCATGAGATCACACTTCTTTGACACTAGGTTTGTTTCCCCTCCCTCTTTGTCAATGACAGCTGTGAACATTCATAGCAACGGCAATGTCTCTAAAAACTACCACTTAAGCCACAGCTCCCAAGGGACTAACCTGAATACAATAGAAAGGAGACATGAAACCATTCGGTGAGCAGCCAACACAGAGTCATCCCAGCTGAACCCAACTTGTCCTGTACTCTTCCCAACACCAGGCACATTCCTCCTGAGCCTCAGATGATGACTGCAGCAATAAATATTCCAGAGAAAAGCTAGCTTCATTAAAACCAGTGAATCTAATGGGGGGGGGGGGGTTATGTCAATGGAGTGATACAGGGATAAGTCTGGCCAGCTACCAAGTGAGATGGCTGCATCTTTTAAAAAACTCAGGCCTTGCAGTCATAAATTCAGCTACACTTTCTGAATTCTTGTAATACCACAGCCCAGTCCCTTATCATTAATGTAACATTCCCCTTTGCAAAATAGGCCTGTGAGAGAGTTAGGTATCTATGCAGTGATGCTTAGGGGTGCTCCCCAGCTGCAAACTGAGTCTTCACCATAATGATCAAATAATTTGTTAACTGCAATAACAATATACATCCTGCCTTCATTTCACTTCCAGCTGTGGGACTTCATGGAAATCAGAACAGGTGGACTTGCCTTCATATTTTATTTTCTCTGTTAAAACCAACAGATTTTGGCAAACTGGATTCACATCTCAAGACAACCCCAAAATACATTTTCCCTGGTCAGCCTGGGTTATGCTCCTTCAGATCAGTGTTGATGCCTCTTATTTGGGTGTGTTTCATTCTTCCCTGTCTAGCACTAAGTTGAATAAGACCCCTCTGTGTTACAGGCCTGTTTCCTGGACACATCAGGCAATTGGGAGATCACAATATCCTGGTTCCCCCTTTTTCTTTATGTTATGTAATCAACCCATACAGCATGAAAGAAATGGAAACAATAGGCTGGTAGAATAAATCAATCAATCTCTGGGTAATTATTTGCTCTGTGACTGGCAAATAGCTTATATAGCTTTTCAGTTTAAGTCAAGTCCGTGAGTACACCCTGAGAATGACCACAGGCAGCCATGTCCACCCTGCCTTCATGACAGCACTCATTCCCATAGCATCATGTGACTACACCTCCAGAAGATGTAAGGCTGGAAAGAAGGCGTAGTGGGCTGACTCTGGCTGGATGCCAGGTGCCCACTAAGCAGCTCTATAACTCCCCTCCTCAGCTGGACAGGGGAGAGAAAAAATATAATGAAAAGCTCATGGGTCGAGATAAGAATGGGGACATCACTCAGCTATTACCATCACGGGCAAAACTGACTCAGCTCAGGGAAATTAATTTAATTTATTATAAATCAAAGGTCAGAGTAGGGTAATGAGAAATAAAACCAAATCTTAAAAACACCTTCCCCCACCCCTCCCTTCTTCCTGGGCACAACTTCACTCCCCATTTTTTTATCTCCTCCCCCAAGCGTCGCAGGGGAACCAGGAATGAGGATTGCAGTCAGTTCATCACGTTTCTGCAACTCCTTCCTCCTCAGGGGAGGACTCCCCCCACTCTTCCCCTGCTCCAGCGTGGGGTCCCTCCCACAGGAGACAACCCTCCACAAAATTCTCCTACATGGGTCCTTCCCATGGGCTACAGTTCTTCACAAAATTCTCCAGTGCGGGTCCTTTCCATGGGGCGCAGTCCTTCACGAACTGCTCCAACATGGGTCCCCCATGGGGTCACAAGTCCTGCCAGCAAACCTGCTCCAGCCTGGGCTCCTCTCTCCACAGGGCCACAGGTGCTGCCAGGAGCCTGCTCCTGTGGGGGCTTTTCACAGAGTCACAGCCTCCTTCAGGTACATCCACCTGCTCCAGCGTGGAGACCTCACCATGGTCTTCACCACGGGCTGCAGGGGAATCTCTGAGGTAGGCTGTCCCCCTGCAGTCCATGGAGGTTAACAATGGAGCAGATATCTACCTGCAGCCCATGGAGGACCCCACGCCGGAGCAGGTGGATGTACCTGAAGGAGGCTGTGACTCTGCGAAAAGCCCCCACAGGAGCAGGCTCCTGGCAGCACCTGTGGCCCTGTGGAGAGAGGAGCCCAGGCTGGAGCAGGTTTGCTGGCAGGACTTGTGACCCCATGGGGGACCCATGTTGGAGCAGTTCGTGAAGGACTGCGCCCCATGGAAAGGACCCGCACTGGAGAATTTTGTGGAGGGTTGTCTCCTGTGGGAGGGACCCCACGCTGGAGCAGGGGAAGAGACCAAGGAGGAAGGAACAGCAGAGAGAACATGTGATGAACTGACTGCAATCCCCATTCCTGGTCCCCCTGTGCCACTTTGAGAGGAGGAAGTAGAGAAAAATGAGGAGTGAAGTTGTGCCCAGGAAGAAGGAAGGGGTGGGGGAAAGGTGTTTTTAAGATTTGGTTTTATTTCTCATTACCCTACTCTGACCTTTGATTTAGAATAAATTAAATTAATTTCCCTGAGCTGAGTCTGTTTTGCCCGTGATGGTAATAGCTGAGTGATGTCCCCATTCTTATCTCGACCCATGAGCTTTTCATTATATTTTTTCTCTCCCCTGTCCAGCTGAGGAGGGGAGTGATAGAGCTGCTTAGTGGGCACCTGGCATCCAGCCAGGGTCAACCCACCACAAGTGTAAAAAAAAAATAAAAATATATATTTATAGTGTTTGCAAATTCAGTAACTTACATGCTTGTAAGGTTTTGTTGCTTTTTTCTTTAACTATTGAGATATTCTAGGAATTTTCAGCTAACTATCTCACAGGAACAGTCCAAATTACTAGAAGGGTAATGTTTCTTTGGTCATAAAAGAGTATTTATTGCAGCAAAGTGTGCTGAGGAAACACTCTAAAACACAGTTCTTATAGAATCCAACTGTGCTCTAACTTTTTTATTATTTTTTTCATTACATGTTTTGAAAAATACCCATAACCATTTTTTATGTGTTGTGGTTTATACAAAATCTTGAACAGAAACTGTTAGCTTCAAGGTTGCAAATAGACTGCAAATTTCAGGTCATAAGTCCTGACATATTTGGTCATGAGGCAAAGAAACCTGAAGTTGTTGTTTGTTTTTATAAAAGAACAAGACAAATTTCATAGGCAGACAGAAGATATCACAGAGATGATCTTACCTTTGGGGGAAAAAATTGTTTTGGAAAACTGCTACCTAAGAAAATTAAAATATTTATGGACACCTTACTCAGAATGCTTCAGAGGCCCTTCTACATATTGAATATTATCACTCGCCATAAAAACAAGTCATAAAACTGCTCCTTTTCCCTCATCTCTTCCTATTATCTGGAGTGCACTCTACACTGCAATGTGCAGCTGGTTCAGGACAAACGAGTCTGGGTGCTGGAAGCAGCCAAGTGGAAACTGAGATCCCAATGCAGACTCATTTCTTGGAGCAATGTAAACACCTAAACGTCTTGTTAAAAATACCTTTTGTTTTAATAGTTTAAGCCTTTACACTCAGTGAGTCATGAGGAAGGGCTCTTTCGAGTTGGCTAATTCCATAATGTTATGTATCCTCATAGACATGGGTGATTTAGTGATCTTTAAGAATTAGAACCTGCCCTTAAAAGTGTTATATATCTTAATTTCCTGTTATTTAACTGAATATTTAATAATTTTATGTACATATGGTACAGTCATAAAATGCTGTAAAGAGTATTTCATATAACTGCTTTAGGAGTAAACATGGATATTAATTTGGTAACTTTTCTTGGTTAAAGACACAACTTCAGAAAAGAAAGCCTCTGACAAAAAGTCATCATCTTCAAGGGCTACTTACATAAAATTGCATAGGAGCAAGTTTAAAAACAGTTATAGAGAGAATAAAGGTATTTGACCTGTTTGAAACAGAGTTTCACCTTCTATAAGCCCCTGAGAAAACTGAAGTCATACCTCAGAGAAGTGGGTTAGGTAAAAAAAAAAATATTCTGAGAAATTCCTGCAGCAAAGGCAAAAGCTAGATTCCAGCTCTAGTGTGTATGTGATATTATTTCACATAAGACAGTTAATAAGATGAGCTGGGAAAGCGTTCCACCAATGAACAGATCACAAATGCGACAAAGCCCCAAAAATTGTTTCTCTCTTCCCACAATGATACAGAAAAAGGGATATAAAAGCCTTTAAATGGAAAAAGCCTTTTGCTTCCTCATGAATTTTGCCTCATCATCAGCCTTAGATCTCTGCTCAGCCGAACTTGATGTCTAAAATACATGAGAACATAACCACACATTGAAATCTGGAGGAAATAAGCTTCACAGTTAGAACATGGTATTTGTACTGTGTTGCTGGAAAGGCAATGTAAGATTGGACAGGAATTTTATTTATGCTTTTTCTGTAATTAGGTGAAATACTGTTTTGATTGAAGATAATAGTGTCTCTTGTTGAACATCACAGCCTCTTTGTCTAGATTATATTTTACTGCAAAGGGAAATAATGTAATTCTGGCAATCAAAGAAAAATACAGGTTTTAAAACCATGGTACTCTTAGGATGTTTTCTTTTGGATGCGCCTGACTTCAATATTACAACAATTACTTAATTATCATAGTAATTACTTACTTTTGCCATTTATTAATATTGAAATTATCCATGTTAAATATAGGATGCCTAATATGCTCTTTACTACAATAATCTGGGTATCTGACAATGTACCTCAGTTGTTTACAATACACCATGGCATAAAATATGGGCTAATTTTTAGTAGGGCATTTTCTTTTGAAAGCTTTTCCCACAAGGACAGACAGAAAAATTAGAAGCTAAAGTTCATAGTGTCTATTGCTTATTTACTGTTTTTCTCTTTTCTGTCCCCCTCTGCCCATCTTTGAAGACAACACAGTTAAGACTAGGAATATGGGACATTTTTGGCTGTCTTTAATTGCAATTTCCTTACACATCTGGCAGGGAATCCTATGTGACAGAAATAGTAGGATTCATTGAACTTGCAAAGTCTTTCCAGTATCATTTAGAAGAGATAATTGTACGTGAATTTTCCTGTGCATTAGGGATCTCCAGCCCTGTGGGCAATTTTCCTGGAGTAAATTCTGTGGGATTAGGCTGTCTATCCAATATGGAGTTTTGCTAGAAAAATAAGACTTTCTGCTTTGTACAATGTACAGAAAATGGACTGATTTTGCTTATTATGTTGCTTTCTTCCATTTGAACATAGTAATAAAGCTATTTTTTCTTTCCTGAGCATTTATTGTTACCTCTTTGACATAATGGGCTAAGGGGCAAGTGAAGTTAAAACATCTGAGCTAAGCAAAGGTGACATTAACCAGTTTTACTGTGAACAGCTTGTCAGGCATTATTAAGCTTTGCCTGGGTCCACCAGGGTTCCTAGCCTGTTAATAAACATTGCCACCAAAAGAAGAGAGAAAAAATTACTACAAAACGATTTTCATTTTTCAGAGAATATAAAGACAAAGATTTGTTCCTTGTCTCCACCAGGTATTTAGCTTGTATGTAGGAAAATGAAAAGCACAGGCTTTAGCAAGAAATGTGCCCCCCCAAATTATTCTTCATATTTTTTTCAAGATATCTGTGCAGTAAATATGACAAAATGGTTGGAAGACTAAATTAACTTTGCCTCCAGGATGCCTAAATCTCAGATCACCTATTAAAACCGTTCATGACAACACATTTTGCTTTTTAAGCTCCCTGAACACATCACTTTCTGAAATATCTCTCTGTTCCCAAGATGGAGTTATATGAAGCACTCCTCCTAATGTGTTTGAACAGTTAAACTAGCCTAAAGCACTGTAACTTTAATGCATTATAAATGAATCACTATGGATACAGGGAGTCTTGATAATCCTGAGTATTTGCCGTTGTATTACATTTTGATATCTGTGATGTTTGCCTACCCAGAAGAAAAACAAGATTCATAAAATTTGATCATTTTATTAGAGTGGTCAAATTAAAAAGTTAAGGGGATAATGAAGTATAAGACAAATTGAAATACTAAAATTTGCCATCTGCCCAGTTCTAACAGGGGATGCAACTTTTAACCAGTTGAAAGGGGACTGTTAGGTCAAATCCTGAAGCTGTACCAGGACCATATTGCTTGTCTTTGGTACAGGGCTGTGTTGCAGTTGTATTGCAAACACTTCTGTCCCCCATGCATGAAGGACCAAGGAAGAAAGGAACAAGCTGTGCAAACTTCCAGCTGACTTTCCTGCTGTGTGCTGACATGAGTGCCAAACACCATCTGTCACATAAGCGAAGTGCAGAGTTGATTTCCATAAGAAAATGTGGTTAAAAAGCAATTGGATCTCCACCCTGACTTTGCATTTTCTTATCCAGAGTTTCCTCTGATTTCAGTGAGAAGTCTGACTGAATGCTAACTAGGAAAGGACTGCAAAACTTGGCCCAAGATATCATGAAAATCAGGTTGGAAAGCCTTACCTGTGATTACAGTTGGCAAGGCGAGGGGGCTTGTAGTTCCCTCTTCCTGCCTCCTACAACCATCTCGCCATCATGGATCGATGTAGTATACACACCTCTGGTCATATAACAAAACAGCAGTCATCCACCTGGGCAGCCTGTTTCCCACACAAATCAGCATTCCATCTTTTACTGTTTTAGAAATTAGTCCCTTAGGGGCTAATCCAACACTATCTAAAATTCATGGACTATTTCCAAGGGACTGCAGCAGATTTAGGTAAGAGATTTAAAGGTTCATTCAATCAGTTGTATTCCCAAAGCCAGAAAAGAAATGGTACTTACATAATAGAGTACCTATAGAATTTACTGATATTTTTACTGAATTTTTAATGGACTTTCACTCCTTTAGGAAGGGAGAAATTTGCTGTAAAAAGGCAACCACACAGTTTGTGGATGGATGAACCATTTTGTAAATTCCAAACCTACACAGAGATCATGGAGTGCAGACTGATGACTAGATTTTCTTCATATCCAGTATCAAGTGGATGTCATGAAAAGTAGCTTCAAATTCACAAATTCTTCTGCTATTCTTCAGATGATCCCAGAATCACAGCAGCAAATATTGTTTTACTGGCAAGGTTTTTGTTCAGTTAGAAATATGCAGTATGACAGGATAGTTGTTGCCTCTGCTGTGTAACAGATTTAATCTGACAGAGAAGTCAATAGTAAGTGTGTAACGACTTGCGTCATGACCTGTTTTTGTGCTCCTACTTGCCTTACCCTCAATTCCTTCCAGCCCATCTTTCAGTGAACACAGTTCGTCAACAGAAAATGTGAAAGTAGGAATTGTTCTGTGTTTAAACCTTTGTTCATGACATAAAAAGTTTCTCTGCATTTTGCATTTTTCCTCCATTACCTCTCTTGGTTCTGCTGCAGGAAGTCAAGTTGAACTTAAACTTGAGTCCTACTCAGTTGTCTCAACTTGATCTCCAGTATTTTCTTGGACCTTTACATTTTTGGAACATTTAGACTCCAGAGTAAACATCTGTAAAATCACAAATTAAGGGAATTTACTCATGATCTAAAAAAAGGAACTCACGAAATGCAGCCCCTCCTTTTGTAGTACGCTGTTGGCAGGTCTGCCTGGATAAGGAGCACAGCCACAGAACTGACTACAAGAAATTGTTTCCACTGCTCATCTTGTTCTCTCCCTGACTCTGTAAGTGCATGGCTGGTATATAAATGAACCTTTGCCTGCAGGAAGAAAAATCTTCCCTTCTGCAGCAGAAGTTCATGATCATGTTTTGCTCAGTTAACACCTTTCCTATGTAAAACAGCCTTTCTTGGGCTCCCCAGAAGAAACAAGGGCTGATTGAGTAAAACACATTGAAGAGGACAATACATGACCCCAGAGATGAGGCAGACAAAGTGATGGGAGGGAGGGAGTACAATCATTGTTATTTCTTAAATAGGTAATTGAAGCCTATGAAGAATTCAACTACTTGTCCATGTCAATTTTTAATGCAGTACACTCCCTTGGTCTTATCTTGATTTCCCTGTGGCAGGAGGGAGATGTTTTTCAGACTCTGAAGCATTTTATATAAGCTCTACACATCTTCATTCTGGTTACCAAAACCTGCTCCACACTGCTGCATCTTTTCCAAATCAACCAAACCTTCATGAAGATGACACCTCCCTCTTCCTTTGCTCTGCAGAGCAACCCCTTTGCCATGTTCCTTGTTTCATTACCTGCTTTCTGAGTGTCAGCTTCAGCCCCGGTGTATGACAAGGATGTCTGAGAAGACAGTGAAGTGTAAAGGGGATTGTACTGGTTTACTGCTCAGTTGTTTCAAGCCTGGTTCTTGTGGGGCTTCTCTTTGTCCTTTCTTTTTATTTAAATATTTTTAATTAATTGAAGAAACTAATTATGTACAAAAGGATCTTCACATTTTCTTTATGTCAGTGGTTTTGTCCTTCCATTGTACTTTCTGAGCTTCCCACTCCTTGACAAAAAGACAGACGTGTGATGCCCTTCATAAAAGTCAACAGGAGATATGGAGAGACTGTCCAATGAAGACAACCCCTGGAGAAATTAAAACTGTCAGGAGCAGTTTACAGTCAGCTCAGTTTGTGAAGAGTGATGTCTCCCCAGATGATAAGCAGGTGATCATGGTTGGACTCTGAAGAGGTCTTTTGTTCCTGCTTTGGCACAGGCTCAGATGCCTTCTGGTTTTGCATCTGCCCTTCATGTATCCCATGGGGAGGGGAGGCTATGCAAGTGCGTGTCAGAAGAGAGAGAGACCCTAAAGGTTAAGTTTTCTGCATAATAAATACCATCAGATCAGCAGCACGTGTGGCACTGCTTTCCTGGGACACCTGCAGTGCTGCAAGTGCATTAAATACTTCTTGGGAGGGGCATCAAAGAGATTAGACCTCTCTGGCTTGGATAAAACAGGCACTTCAATTGGCCTGATGATGCTGAGATGTTTCCTCCTGTAGGAGAGCCATAGAATAGAATCATAGAATCATTTAGGTTGGAAAAGACTTTTAAGATCATGAAGTCCAACCATTAATGTAGCACTGCCAAGTCCACCACTACACCATGTCCCTAACCACCACATCTACATGTCTTTTAAATGCCTCCAGAGATGGTGACTCAACCACTTCCCTGGGCAGCCTGTTCCAATGCTTGACAACCCTTTCAGTGAAGAAGTTTTTCCTAATATCCAATCTAAAAATCCCTTTTTAGCAGAGGTTGGTTTTTTTGCATAATGGTTGCTGGGCATTTCAGATAAGAGTAGTGTTAAGAAGATTGGTCTCAGGGAGGGGATGCAGTCAGGGACAGGGCAAGGGAGGGCAGCAGGCTACTGCTAACAAATGCATGAGAGCTGCTACAGAACAGTCCTTGGGCTTCACAGTGCCTTAGCAGAGTCAAATGAAAGGGCTATGAGATTTAATCACTGAAAAGCAAACCTATTAAAGCTAAAGCCGTGTGATGAGAGTAGCAATCAATGCAGGCACTAGAGGATTTACATAAATTTTAGAGAAACAGTTATTTGGTTTTAGTTATATTTTCTGTTCAATCTAGTGATCACAAACTGTTTTGTATTATTCCGCAGTCTTCTCTGAAGAAAGCGTTTTCTTATGTTTCTTTAAAGATGTTTTAAGTTGCTATTTTCCCTTTAAAACACTCTCTGTACAGGGAATAGTCTCCTCAGCTACCAAAATACCATCATTGATGTGTACAAGGGACAAACTTTGCCTGCAGAGCATTCTGCTTGTGAGAAGGTCACACGGGCACGGAGACCTCGATGAAGTCTCACACAGCACCAAGTTATTCTTGGAGAAGAATGAAATAGCTTGACTGGCCACAGAGGCCAACAGGGAAGTCTATAATCAGCATCACAACATCGTCCTGGTCTGGCAAAGTGCTGAGGCACATGGTGAACTACTCTTCACTTGAAATGCATGTACTGCTTTGACTGGTTTTGGTGCCTGAATCTGTGCACCACCCTTCATCTCTTCCAAAACATCTCTTTGCTACAAGAGTTCAGTCCTTTGTTATCAATAGCATGATCTGGTTAAACAGGAGTGGAGACGACCACATATTAGCAACTTCATAGGCAACTCTTCCTTGTGAGGGATGGCTGGTTTCTGACTAAGCCCCAGTTAACACACCTGCTTAAAAGAATGACCTCATGCATTTGAAAGAGTCAGGGATTTTCTCACTGTATTCTGAGAGAAAATTGCTATTGGAGGGCCAAAAAGAATTTAAAACAAGAAGGAGTTCATGTTAATAACAGGGAAGAATATCCAAATGTCTGGTTATCTGCTGGGTCTGCTATATGCTTAAAGTACTAACAAGCAATTGTGTTGCAAAGCCAGAATAACCTTTTACTGCCCTTAAAAGAAATAGTTGTATGAGAGTCGTGCTGTTATTCCTGGCAGACCGTTGTGTCTCAGCTTTCAGTGAACTTCAAGAAACGGAAATACAGGATATGGGGCACCTACCAGGAAACCTGCTTTCCCTTCTTTCCATTGCCTTACGGACAGACAAATCCACAGGAGTCACCTCCTTTTATTCATTCTTTTGAGCGATCTACAGACTCAGCATTGTTATATATATTCTATCCACATGTGCACAGCAAAGGATTGCTCGATGTTTTACAGATGCATTTCCTGTTTGAAATAATAGTTCAATTTAGAAAGAAAAATGTAGAAAAACAGTGTAGTTTCCCTTGTCTACATTTTTTTAAAGAGTAGGAGGCTTCTCTCACTTTATCGTAATGTTTCGTGTGGGTTGTTAGCTGTTTTTAATTGGAAACTAAACAGAATAAAAACATAAGTCTGATCTTAACATCAATATGATCACACTGTAAAGGCATTTGTTGAGTCCCTGGCCAGTATCATCTTAGCAGCCAAAGTTCTGTCCCTGGCATGAAGATATGCTCTGCAGCCTATTTCATCCCACCTCCAGATACAGGGCAGGAAACAGTCCTTTCCTTAGCTCTTGTTAATTAGCCTAAAAGATATTTGTTAACCACTGATCATTTAAAAGCCAGATTTCAGAAGTTACAGATGATGCTGTAACCCACATTGGATGCACATTAATAACTCAAGAAGGAAATTCATTCAAGGCTGAAATAATTCCTTGCATAACAGTTATCTTTTCTTGGAAAATGAAATTATCTAGTGATAGATGTGGCCTCCTGTAAAATTCTAATAACAAAAGTTTTAAATGGTCACTAGTTCATTGAGTAACTCTTTACAGAGGACCTGTAACTTTGAACTCTGACTGGTAAGCCTTCAAGTTGTGATTTGTGTACAACTCACTTGCAGCCTGGAAAGGTTTACACTCTTGATTGAAGTTATTTGTAGCTTATAGTTTAGACAACTGAAATCATTGTACTTTTCTAACAATGCTGATTGGATTCTAGATTGGACTATTTTGTTGTGTTTAGTAAAGAGACAACTGGTATCCTGCTTCTCTGCATGCTGTTCAGTATGCACCGGATCATTAATGTGAAATACTGCACAGTTGGTTTGCAATTCATCTTAAAGATGAACTGCAGTTCCTTAATGGTCTTGAACTTTTAGTTTAAGAAAATAAATAATATAAATCCTTTAATGTAGGACAGAGGGAAGGAACCAAAAGTGCCCATTCCTGGCAGTGAGATTATAAAACACTCTGCTCAAAAATGTCTTCCATCTTCTTAGACATTACTTATTTCCTGACATCATTTCTTGGAGTGGATTAATTGTCACTGGTGAAATATTTTGCACAACACAGAGAGTGCCAAGGAATTATCTGAGCATATACATCCGTGTCACTGAAAGTGGACAATATAACTTAGCAATGCCACCCAAAGTTCTTAGGCTAAAGCGACACCATAATATCACATTAAGTCTAGGTTTCCTTTTTTTTTTTGAGCGTGAAACTCACACTTTCTTATACCCAGGTTCCTGTTTGCTGTAGTAGTGTCATATTTCAGAGCAGTAGGCAAAAAACTGTTTTGGAGTTTAATTATTTTCCCTTCTATTAGAACATTTTGGGCTAGTGCACTGGAAATCCTGACTCATGACCAACACTTCAGTGGGGAGTGTCAGTCACATATCTGCACAGGCCATAAAAAAATGCCAGCAATTTACAGCCCGTACAAAATCTTTCTATACATTGCTTCATGTTATTGGTGTCTGATTGCACTACCATTGATGATGACAAAAAATCTCACACTGATTTCATTAGGAGAGAAGATTAAATTAAAAGTAATCCATCTAATATGTTGTAGTTCTCAAGAAAAGCAATTGCAGATTCAGTGTGAAGACACAATACCAATATTTTCATATTCCTGGTGAAGTCTAACAACTTGTGACTGGAATGTCAGCAAGAGTTGCAGATTTTCCTGGGAGACAGGTTTGTAATGTATCCCCTAATATGAGAACAAGGTCATTCAATTAAATGAAAAGAATGTCAACTTTAAAGTAAGTGAAAATCTCTCTTTTCATATAGGTTAGCCTAGACTATCAAATCCATTGCACAGAGAGTCATCAGGTCAGATATTATGGCTGGATATTTAAAGAATTTGGAACATATTCTGCCAATTCATGTTGCTGTGCAATGATAATTGGACACTGTCCTAATGATCTTCAAGTTCCAAGAAAGATAAAGTTCTTCCTTTGAACTTCACTGTGCACTTGGTGAGTTTCAATATAGTTATGAGGACCAAGACAGAAGAAAAAATTATCAAAGGTCAAAAGTACACTAACAAAGTATAGTAACATTCCTGTTCCTACTGACTTCCCATGGGAGCTGGGTACCAAACTCTCAGTGGTGACCCTGAAATTCTCCCCCGTTGTGTTTTGACTATGACTAAGGTACATGAAATTGAAACTCTTATGGGAAATCTTGTGCTCTGTTGGAAAAATTATCAAAGGCAGAAAAAACAATATTTAAGGGACACAGGGAGAGGAGTACAGGCTTCGGGCCAGAGGCTTCAGTCAGTATAACCCAAGTAGGGATAAGTAGAGTTGTTGGAGTGCAAAGATGCAGCTGAAGCACATTTGGGTTGGATTCTGGAGGTCAGTGGTTGAAGAGGACATCTATGTTCCCCCCAGCATCATTCCTATGCCTTATAGTATATCTGTCAATCCCCTAGCATGCAGTTCAGAGGGTGTTTTTTTTTACAGGGTTTGGTGTGCACTACTGGATAGGTGCTATGTTACTGGGCACATTCCCGTAAAACTTTTATTGTTCCACTTTTTTTGTTTTATCTACAACATTACTCTGTTGGAAAGGTTTTGTTTCTTCTTAGTGTAAGGAAGTAAGCATGTAACAGGGATGAAACACAAAGCAGAGGCTACTTTATGGTCCAAGCTGTATAAAAAAATCAGAGCTCAAGTGGGGAATAAATATTTGTGAGGAAGAAAATTACATAGAATGGCATGGAGAGGCACCATGAAACACATTGCCAGTTCAAGAAAAGAAGAGGCTACTTGGTACTCAGACTGACTACCAAAGAGAAAAGAGTGAAACCGATGATACGGTCTGAAGACACAGCGGTAACCCTAGGTGTGTTTTTTTTGTTCTAAGAGGACCTTTATTATGGCTGGAGTGTCTTCATTATTAATAACCCATATCACAGAGAATGGGGCTGGATGGGACTCCATGCAAGAGATCATTTAGATTATTTCTCTGACCTGATACATGGTGATCCACACTTCCATTATTCCTGCCAGATGTTTGACTACCCTGTTCATAAAACCCTCTGATGGAGACTCCCTCTTAAGACAGTTTTTGTGGATGCTCACCTCATTTTCTTCAAAAGTGGTTCCCAGTGACCTACCACAGTCTCTATTACTGCAGGTGAAACACACCGTATCTTCCTGTACAAACCAGACATGGAGAGAAGATTGTTCCAACCCTCTTCATGTGAGGATGACAAAGTGTAGTTTGGCTTTCATATGCTAGGCTGAATTTTCAACCTTTCAAGTATGAAATAATCTATTTCATTTATAATGCACCAAATCCAATTTACCATTATTAAGTCACATGGAATTCATTATGTCATTTTAAAATATCTCCTTTCAGATTACAACTGTATCTGAAATACATGGTTGATCTCTAACCAAACAATAAAAAAGCCCAAGTAAACAAGACCTGAAAGACTGTGCTGTGAGACTCATAACATAGAGGAATGTTATGGTCTGGAGTTCACTGCAACAGAAAACAAGGTGGAAGAGATGCTGTGATTGAGGCATTTTCTCTACCAAATTTTCAAATTGTTGTGACAAGACATTCAAACTTGTGAAAAGAAGGTTGTAGATCTCTCAAGGTGTCAGTGCAAAGAAACGTTTCTACACACACCTTGTGGGTGTTTGAATAAGATAGGAAATCACTGCAGTGGTAAAAAAAGTGCTGAGAAAGTTCTTTCTTTTTTTTTACTGCTATTTTGTGCTCCACCCACCTATTAAGTTTCAGTATCACTGTAGCATGCACAGCTCTTTCTTTCCATTCATTCAGCTATAATCTATTCAAACCTCTAGATGAAGAGATCTTTCAGAGGAGACCTCTTATTTTTGTAACAAGAAACCTGACCAGTCAAATCCTACGGGACATAGACTAACTTATTTTTCACAGTAAAATCCAAACCATTCTGTGACACACTGTAAAATGAGACTATTCATATAACACCATGTCACATACTGTTCAGAACAAATGAGGCAGACAGGCACCTCTCCTGCCAGCTACTAACACCCTGCTTACTCCCCTCAGCTCTGCCTGGAGCTGGCACTTCAGTAACATCTTTCAGAGAATAAGGCCAGAAGGGATTATTGTGTCTTTCAAGGATAAATATTTAATAAGTGAGAAAGTGATTTAGGTGCCTTTGCCAAATTCAAAATCCTAGTATTAATTATAAGTAAGTTGGTGTATAGGGAAAAATTGCTGTATTTAGGTTGCATTTAAATACTGCAGTTAAGATGTTCTCAGACGTTTGTTAGAAAAGAAAGATCTGGTCGCTGCCCCAGACCTGGCACTTCTGGGTGTGGAGCTAGTTTGGATTTTCAATCTGTGGCTTATGGCAGTGTACCAAGGCCTCAGGGATGAGATTACATCTCTGCACTTTACATTAATTGCCTGTGGAGTGAGACCACGGAGGCTTGGGGAAACTGAGAGGAGAGGCTGGACTGTGTCATGAAAAAAGAAAGAAAGGTCCTAAATATCCAGTCCTAACATAGGGAGCTACTGCCACCAGAGCCTATGCTATAAAGCACTAACTGACAGACTACATAAGTCTGCATCGAGTGATACCTTGTCCATGAAATGGCTCCTTTCAGCCCAATGTTTTTTCTGAGAAAGCACTATTAGACAATACCCTTAATAACATGCTTTAACTTTTGGTCAGCCCTGAAGTGGTCAGGCAGTTGGACTAGATGTTCATGGTAGGTCCCTTCCAACTGAAATTCTATTCTATTCTATTCTATTCTATTCTATTCTATTCTATTCTATTCTATTCTATTCTATTCCATTCCATTCCATTCCATTCCATTCCATTCCATTCTAGACATATGTATTTACCTTTAGAGTACATTCAGTGGGCAAAGGCAGGACGTAGGCCTACAAACCACTGACTGTCAGGAGCAGGGGCAAAAAGCCCATTCCAGGAGCTCTAGACCACTGTGCACTGGAGGAGTCAGGAACATGTTGAGCATTGGGAAGCCTGATCCTGATTCATGCTCACTAACTGCAGAGCGAACACCAGAGCAGTTCAGCAACTGCCTCTGTGAGTCTGTAGTCACCAAAACTTGCTGAGAACTAGTGTCATATTTCCGTGACCTTCAGCTTCCCCACCAAGAGGCAATCCCATTTTTCTCTTCCTCCCAGTCATTTGCCTTTTCTGTTCTTCCTGACATCTCCCGTCTTTCCTTAGGCCACCATAGGTGCTCACAAAAGTTCATGAGTTCATAAGCACAATGAGATGAGTTGGAATTCAGATCAGAAAAAAAAAGGAAATATGGGGACAGGACATGTATAAGGGAGAGTCAAGACCCTTTATGAGCAGAATGGTGTCTTGTACCTCCTTCATTTGCTTACATGCTGGAGTTGTAGGAGCTATGGACCACTGGTTATGTGCCATAACATTAAATCAGGCTAAAACCCAGGACTATCATCACCTTCCTTTGCCCTGGTTTTCAATGAAGGGGGCCATGGTCTGTCACCAGTAGCCTGAATATCTGCCCAGACACACCCAATAATTTGGACAGGGAATAATCACTTTCTACTGGTTGGAACTACAAGCAGCATCCAGCTGATTATAGTATGTCATCTCATTCCCACAGCTCTTGCGGAACAGACCCCAAATGAAATCCCCTCCTTACTATGGGGCAGTTGCTTTACCTCTCTGGAAGGCAGCCTGATTTGCCCACCTAAAATAGAGCCCTGGATGGTAGGACTGTCTGTCTTCTGTCATCACATCATCTGGAAATAGTGGTTTCTTGCTAACGAAACCCTAGGGCTGACTGTGAATATTAAAAACAGAAATGCATTTTACTTGAAAATGTGAAAAGGAATTGTTACTGTTCTGTTTCCTAATTCTTCATTTTTATTATAAAGAGAATGACCTGTTGCCTTTTGATTTTTTTAAAATTTATTTTGTAACCTTTGTGTTCAAGGTTATTGAAAATCTAAGCTAGTTAAGATAGTTTCTGTTTCCTTAAAGATACAAAATACAGGAATCAAAATATTTGAAAAAAGTTAAAATATTTTCAATTGTTTAGATATTTTTGACCACCATAATTCTCAAAATTCTTTGTTTTCACTTTAAACTCTAATAGATTTAAGTTTGCATTATTCTTCCCCTCCTTTTTTCCTTTGCAGTACAGGAAAACTAGTTTTTCTGACCAACTCAGCTGGAAAGCCTGTGGCTTCTTTTTAAACAGATTAGATATCTTCAGTAAGCCTGTAATTTCCAACTCAAGCTTCTTATATATTGTCTGCCATTTCATAATGTCCACAGCAGTGATCTTTGCATCGTTAGAGCGGTGGGAAGCCTGGAGAACAAAGGGCTGTACATATCTTATCCTGTTCTTTCCAGGATTTCTGCAATTTAATGCTGCATTGCTTTCATCCTCCCTTTCCTATCTTTCAGCATAATAGTCCTGAACAATCAGGAAGGGCATGGGTATTAACTGGAGTCCTTAACTGTGTATTAGGGGAAAATAGGGAAAAAAATATCTGCAACTGCATGTATTATTTGATGGAAACTGCCATTACACCTGGAAGGGATGGCTGATACCCATTCTATATGCAATATCCCAAATTTCATCAGGATATTAACACATTACCCAGTCTAAGGCAGTCTGGAAAGGTGTGAGGTAAACAGCCACTGTCAAGCTATGTGAATAACATGGGGAAAAAAAATGCTTGTGTGCCTGAAATCTTGTTTGATTTATCCCCCAACTGTATCGGTTAGTGTCATAAAAGGTATTACCTCTCCCCACAGATGATACTTTGCTCATTGGAGCATTACATGGCATACTTAATTATTGTAAGCGCACTGGGGATGCTGGATTAAAAAGCCTACAGGCATTTAAAGCAGGATTAATGTCTTTGCATAATAGTGGAAACTGATGTAACTTCCATACCACCAAGAAGCAAATTTGCAATCGAAATAATGCCATTTTATTGCCAAAAAGTTTGAATGTCTGCTTGGTTTGAGGAGATATTCTGCTTTCTATATTTTTCTCAGCTTCAAGGTTCTGGAGACTTGTACAGAAATCATACAGTAATTGGCTTTTCAGACTTGTTTCCTAAGGAAATGAAGCTTTATGTATTCCTGCAGTCTATCTATCAGTCTCTTGGCTTCTACCTAACTTTTGAATCTACTAGCCAATTTCAACCAAATATTGGAGGAGGCTAGAGGTCTGAAAGATATTGTGCTCCTAAAGTTGTGCAGAAATTGGGAGCTGAGTAGAATAGAAAGATTTAAATTAGAGTTCAGTGAGACAGAGGCAAATGACTCAGGCATTATAGGTAGTGCCTCGCAGCAGTCGGCCATGCCATGAGCACATAGAGCCAACCTGCATACCTATGGCTGCATTAGCCACAGCCCAGCCCAGCCCACCTCCAGTCTGCCTGGGGAAATGGGAGGGCAGGTGGGACTCTTGGACCGGGGAGGATTTAGGGGACAGATGACACAAGTCATTATGCAAATGGACTTAGTTGTGCTGTTCCTGACACAGCTTTTTCTTTGTCTATTTTGAGATGTGTATTTTGTCTGTAAAGAGCCAGTAATCGTTACTGGTCAGAATATCGGAACTGAATCATGCAGTCTCCATCCTTGGAGATTTTCAAGACCAAACTGGATAAATCTTTAAACAATCTTGTCTGACCCATAGCTGACTCTGCTTCGAGCAGCAGGTTGGTCTAGAGACCTCCTGAGGTCTCTTCCAACCTGAATCACCCTGTGATCCTATGAACCTACGAAGGCAGGTTTACCTTACTGTGTTGCCAAGAGCAGAGTATGGACAGGTTCAGCCGACCCAGTTTTTATTCTCTGTTAACTACCTTTTGAAACGCTTGTAAGATTTTTCAGTACAAAAATGGTATTGCCAATGCTTAATATTCATAATGTGCTAATAGCCAGATATGCTAGCCAAGGTCAGAGACTAAACAAAGAATGAAGGTAATTTAGTGACTAAATCATTAACCTATGACATAGGAAATCAGAGTTCATTAGAATCTTCCTACATGAGTTTATACAAGTAACAGTGAAGGGGAGGCATCTCACATAATTTTAGCCCTCCAGAAGTTAGGTAGCTAATTTAATTTGGCTCTTCAGATGCCCTTTTGGGTCAACAGAGTCCAAAGCCGGTTCCTGCAACATATTCTGGTGGGGTGGACTCTTTTTTTTCCCTTGACAGAGAAAGGAGGAAGGATAATAGCACTCCATGGTTTCACAGAGGGTTGTGCAGATAATGCCATCCCGGACTGCAAGATGCTCAGATTCTGTCTAAACACCTTTGGTAAGTAATTGCCCTGGCTGCGTGTGTGGGTGCACATGTGTGTGACTGTAGTGCATATGTTAGAGGAAGGGAGTAGTTTCTCAGCGTTTTATGTCTAGGTTAGTAAACACAATACAGAGACACACAATGGAAACTTGTCTTTGAAGATAAATTTCATCAAAAGAGATTCCATTCAACTTTAAATTCTTTTCTTCCTCCTGCCACACCCATTCAGCCTCACCCCTTAGGCAGCCAGAAATAAGGAAATAAATACAAGATAAATGGAAAGTTGACTCATTTTGACGAATTAAAACCAAAAAACACCCACCACCCCAACCCCACAAAAAAAAAACAGCAACAAAAAAAAACACAGAGAAAAAAAACCACAAAACCCCCAATAAACAAGTCTGGTGTTCTAGGTCTGCATTAGAAATAGGTGGCATCTGTTTACCAATGTTCACCTCTGGGGAGAGGGAAAACAAATCCCAGAGAAGAAGGACTGAGGGGAATGAGGAAGATTAAGTTGGTATAAATTTTCATGCTATGGCTGGTCTGAGTGATGCAAGTGAGTGATAAATTCTGCTGAGAATTTCTAAAGCAGCCCCTGGCTTTCATTAACTTTCTCCACTGAGTCCTAGCTTAGATAACCCAGCATCTACCAAACCTCACCATATTCCCAAGAAAGCAGTTGTTCTTGAACTACTTGCATTGCTAGAAAGTCAGCTGCCATAAAATAAGAGGGGTACAATTTCATTTACTCCAACTCCTGTTGTGAGAAGCGCCAAGGTCCTCTTTCAAGTATCGAGGCTTAGCAATGGTAAACCTCAGCCTAGTTCAACACATGCTGATTTTCTAACAGGCAGCACAGCACTTGATAGGCAAAAAGAAGGATTTCTTCAGAGATCTCTCTCCCTCAGTAGTTTATAGGTGCATGAGCATTCAGAAAAGTCATGATAAAGCGATCTCTTTTAGGCCTTACAGAGAAGAATAGGGAGAATTTCCAGAAAAACCTTAAACCAAATTAGGAAATAAACCCATTTGCCCATTTTTTTTCTAGTAGGTGTTGAGGTGACCTTACCCCAGGACACTTCTCACAGAGTGACCGGGGGTTTCCTATAGACAGTTGTAATGCTGGATTTAGGTTGCCCTGTTTCACCTGAGCTGTTTGCCATTTTCAGGAGCCTTAAATATATTTTTTTCCTTTTGAGAAGTCAAGTAAACTATAGAAATCCATCTTTTTGTCAGTCTAATCTGATTGCTCATAAAAATATCTTTAAAGTCTTGTTTCTCTGAAAACGATAGACTCTACGCAATTTCCTCACTCAGAAAAGCTATGGATAGACAAGAGTAATGAGTCAGGTGAGAAGTCCGCACCCTACATGATCATGGGGAAAGATGCTGTCATTCTGCCTGCACTGAGGATAGGGGGAGAGAAAATTGGCAAACTTCAGGAGAATGAAAAGAAAAGCCCCCAAAATTATTCAAGAGTAGAGAAGATGACATATGCATATTTTGGTTTTGTGGGTAACACCTGGCTAAGAGACCCAGTCCCAAATGGAGCAAACTAGCTCATTTAAATGCTGCATAGCACTCAGTAGATGTCTTCCCTAGGTCCTGTGTACGTGCTTTGGTCTTAAGACATAGTTATGGTTCATCTTTGTGCTTTTTTTGCTTTTTTCTACTTTGAAGTTCATGGAATTGATGCCTCTACATGATTTCACAGCCTGGCACTGAGGCCATGTGTGAGAGCCAATAATGCAAAACATATTCCTACTGCTTGGTGCATCCCCCAGAAAAAACTGTCCTGTCAGCCGTGCCTGGTTAAATGAAGCCAACTGTATCACTCCTGCCAGGAGCCCGGAGCTGGAGCAGTCTGTGTGCACTTTGAATGGCCTAGGGAACAATGATCTGCAGTGAAATGGGGAGCAAGCTAAGCTGATGTGCCATCAGAGACTTAAACAGGAGAAATGGTTTAGTCTGATTACAGGGCACATAAACATACTGTACAGAAGTCTGAAAGGGAGTGATATACAAGAGTTGCTGATATGTGACAACATACATCTAAGATGGCAAATAGATGTGGTTCTTTTCAATGTGTAACAGCTAACCATGGAGCTAAGTGCAGATCTAATTGTGGTTATGACTGTAGATGTGGTATGTCAGTAGATACATGAGCACTTAGGATGTTTTGTTCGAGGTTCTATCCACTGGGGCTTTAAAAATTGTCTTAGATTCACTAGACCAACACTATTATGAGTGCGTAAGGTGGACTTCACATTGAGAAGCTTTGTGCAAATTATATACAGGACATTTCTTAGATTTCGTTAACAGCCCAGAAGTCAAGCTGAACTTGGGAAAATCAAATTAATGAAGGCTATTTCATCATTGTTAAATGCAGCTAATTTACAACAAAGCCTAAGAGGGTGATGAATTAAATAACCTGGTCAAAGGAGAAAGACTTAAAACATCTTTCTTCCATGCTCTTATCTTCTACGTGAAAAGAACTCTTCAGGTATATGGAGATCAACATCATTCCCCTTCAAAACTCTTCTACTACTCTGTTACCTTGATGACTATGTAAACCATGATGTGCTTAGACTCCTGGGAGTGCAGATATGGTTACAACAATTGTTCATAATTTTGATGAGCCATTAAAGGTAATGTAATGTTTTGTAATCTGTAAGTGGGAAATTAATGATACCCAAAAGCTGGTGCAACAACAGATGTTCAGATGCAGTGATAATGGCCTTTGTGTGCTCACATGCCTTGAGTTATATTTAATATTAGTTAAAAGAACCATTAAAAAGTGATACTATTGTTCAGAGATCATGTTCTTTATTTAAACATCTAAAGAAGGCATTTTGTTTTGAAATTTAAAATTTTACAATTTAATACTTGAATAGGTAGATACACAATGCATATATTTACATCTACATACAAACATACATGTTTTTATATCTATCTAAAAGTATATATAATCTTTATCTCTCTCTCATTCTGAGATTTTCCACACTGAACACCCATAGATACAGGATTGAATGCAGTGATGATGAAATAGAGCATCAATAGGGAGTCAGGTTTGAGCTTGTGAATATCATAAATTATTAATAATAAGTCATTAAACTAATTATTAGAGGAAAATGTTCTAAAGAGGAAGAAGGATCTATGTTTCAGTTGTCTTGCTGCAGTGTTAACTAACTACAACTAGTCTGTTCTCAAATGTTCCAGAGCTGCAATACATGCCTCTGAGATTAATTATCAGTAACTGATTGAGATCTCTGCAGCTTCATGGCTATATTTGTTTAAATGGTATTGTGAGTTGATTTGAGTGATGTTAAAACAGGGGAAGAAATTTGTTTCTTACCCCAGTAAACTCAACCCTGAGGTACACTATGAAGGGGCATAAGGAAGGATAACTTAACCAATTAAGACTTTTTAGTATAAAAAAGATTTTAGCATTTGAAGTTACATTTTAATTGAAAGAAATGAGTGGCTTAGGGGGATTATAGAAGTCTGTTGAACTCCTGCATAGCATGACTGAGACAAAACAGGTGCTGCTGACCACACCTAGACTTGTACTGAAGAAGTGTGTTCCCTCTGTCAATAAACATTTTACCCATTTTACATAGAGTTCTTACTGAAAAGCAATACCTGTCTTTGTTACAAAGTGTCTAGTGAGAAAACAGGTGAACGTATAATTCACTAGGACAAATAAAAAAAATGTGCCCAGCTATGCATGGCTTCAGTGATACTTTGAAATAGATTTTTCTTTCATAAAAAGTATATGAATTTCTATGGCTGCTGTGAAGATAGTTAAATCTTCCTCCTGGAAAAAATCACTAAGGAATTGCTCCATGGAATATTGTACATGTTTACTTACCCTTAGATAATCTGTACTTGCTGGTGGGTGGCAGAGTTGGGAAAATTCTTAAACAATATTTTTAAATCTGTAGATCAAGTGGGTTCTACAGAGAGGCAGCATCAATCATTAAGATGTCAGGTCAAAATTAGTTCTCTAAATTACCTCCCTAGTCAATGAGTATCAATTGTCACCTTCGTGTGGTTAGTCAACCACCTGTAAGAGAGACTAAACCTTTACTCTGCTAAAATGAACTGTGTCTAGGCCACCGCTGGAAGAAGATCAAGTTCTGATATACAGGGTATTTCAATGTTTTCCAATGACTTTTGCATCAGTTTGAACAAAACCAAATTAAAGAAAAGGAAAATGCATTTTAGAAATACCTTTCTTGTACACATTGATACAATGAACTAGAGGAACTACAATGAACTAGACTTTTCCCAAGAACCCCAGTACAAGTTGGGTGAAAATCACCAACTCACGTAGTTTTAATTTTCAACAGGTCTTGTTGCTAGGTTGTGGGGCTCTGGCACGCATGCATCTTACGGTGTGGGCTTCCCTAGTGTAGGGTATAAAGGGTTCTAGAGTTATGACCCGTGGCTTTATTCCCTAGGAACAATACCCTTGAAAACTGTTCTCTACCTCTGTATAAAATATTTTAAGTTTTCTGAAATTTTCCCTACAATTAGAACAAAACTTATTTTTGATACTTAGGGTGTGTTTGTCATAATAAAAGCCCAACATATATTTTATGGGTAATCCCTTTGGGAGAAAAGAAGAAGATTTTTTTGTGTTTGGTCCCCCCCCCCAAGACATACTGTTCAAATTTATTTTTAAGTGATACTTTGGTTTATTTCCCAATTACAAAAATTAAACGCACCATTTAAGTTTAAGGGACAGTTGGTTTTCATTTTCATCCTTGTGGTAGAAAAGGCATTAAAGTTCTTATTTGTTTTCTTGTCAAAGTAGTTTAAAAAGTAATACATGTTCATTAATCCATAAAAGAAAAAAATATAATTTTTAATTATCTGTATTTGTGTGTTTATTTCAATCAGCACAATAATTTCAAATACAATGGCATATAATTCTCATCCTCAGCAAGACCAGCTTCATGAGGTCCTTTGGCAACCTGGA
>WEKW01031419.1:428400-443527 GCA_013389905.1 Sula dactylatra | reverse complement strand
GCAATAATTAGCCAGATGAGTCCTATCACTTGTGATCCAGACACAGCTCCCATTTCACTCAATGCAGTAATTTTCTTAAAGATGAAGGCCTGGTGCCATTTGAGAATCTTGAAGACATTCTACCTAACCTCTGCCTAGCCATTTCAAATGCCTTAAGATGTCTGAGACATTTTCATAGGGTTGAGAGTACATGAGATCTACTTGAATTGGTAGGTGGAAGCCAGGGAGGACATCTATTGTGGAATGAGCTTCCTCTCTCCCAGCAGTGGAATCTAGGTCCAGACCTCCGTTAGCTACAACAGGAACTTAGAAAATTGCCTCTCAAGTAGGTATTTGTGTGTGAACAGCTATATTTAGAAATTCTATCTCAAATGGACATCAACACCGGTTTAATCAGAAGTGAAAAAACCCCTAATCTCTTCACACTCAGTGTAAAAGATCAAAATCTCCAGAAAAAGATTCCTCCCAGGTCCTAGTTTTAGAGAAAGAAAGTGTTCTCTGGAGGTACCAGTTTTTCTAAGGTTATTTATTTTATAATTTTTTTTTTTTTAGCATCCTGTGTAATAGACAGTTTGTAGAATCTTAAAATTAAGAAGTTAGCTATCCTCTGAATATGACAGTTATATGAAAAAGAAGACCAGCAAGAAGAGATGTTGATGAACGTATTTTATCATAGTTAATAAAATACATACATATTGAATCAATATAATACACATAATTGTATCTGTTGATTTTACAGAAGTCTCAGGAAAAAATGCAAGGTACCATCTTCTTTATGTCTTTGTGAAGAGTCTTTGTAGATAGATGAGCTTTCAAGAATATTTTAAGGTCTTAATTCAGTCTCAGCTGAACTTTCCAATGACTTAGTGGCTTCTGGATCATACCCTAAAGGGAGGAGTAAGCATGGCAGCCTTCCAAATGGCAAGAAAAAAAAAAAAAAAAAAAAAAAAAAGAAAAAAAAGGTAAAAAAAAAAAAAGTGTGAAAATTAATTTGGAACCAGGCAAGCAATTTTTAAAGGCACAGCAAAAGATGGTGTTAGAAAATGGGATGGTTACAAAAAAACATGGTATTAAGTAGTGAGTGTACTTTCTATTTAAATGTTTAAGTATTTAGTTACATTAATATCTGAAGGAGATCCTACAGGCAGAGCAGGAGGCAAATGATGTTTGAGACACTCCGGTTTTAAAAAGAGACTTGCTGAAGATATAAGGAAAGCAAATTAAGTGGGCTTCAGTATGACTGAGTGATTCAGTGCTTTGCAGTCTGACCTTTTCTGGGCAAGTTTTGAGTCTGACATTTTTCCTTTTCAGGGATTGAACACTATCAAATCTAAAATCAGTAAAGTGAGAGACAATTCTGCATATTTAATTGATGACCCAGGAAGGCTGTCACTTCTGGGTAATATGAAGCAGACCTAGAAAATACATCCCGTGAATGCATGACTGCAAAATACAAAACTGAACTCCCAGATGTTGGAGCACTCACTGTCACCAAAGGATTTTTTCATGGTTCAAGGCATTTTTTTCAAGACTGACTTGTAAAAACAAGGTTCCTATCTTTAGGACACTGTCTGCATTGATTTCACCTGGCCGTCCTCCCTGCTTAGCCACAGAAATTGCACCACAAAGGCAGCCTGATGCATTCCTTGCACAACAGAAAGCACTGTGTGTCTTCACTGCAAAACTGACATACATAGGACTGAGGGAATCTCAGACAGGACAAAAATCTCCTTTGTGAGAGTACAAACACAATCGGTTTCTGTATCTGTAATAGGAGGAATGCAGACTGGGTCCCATTTCAGTAGCTATTCATCACCTCTCCTCTAATCCCTCCGGTTAGTTTCCTCTTTCCTCTTCAGTACAGAATCAGCAGCCAGAAGCAGGTACCATCCTCAAGAGCATTTCAAGAGAGGTAATCAGTTTTCCTGCAAAGGGGTCAGCCCTGACGTGACACATAAGGGTCCTTGTGCTCATCGCTTACGTACCTATCATCTAGTCTAGCAGCTAGGATGTTCAATAAGCTATCTGCTCCACAGGGAGGGAAAGCACTGAGCAGGCATGAAATGTGAGCACACACAATGCCCCGTGAATACATTATGCTGCCTGCTAGTTCGTGACAATGGACTTTCATAATGAACTGGATGAGGTGATTCACAAGTGCCACTTCCAATTAAAAATAACACTTCTGCAAGGGCAAATTGAGGTAATGACTGTAATTCTAATCAAGCTGGAGCAGCTGCCTCATTAGTATGTGCTACTGGAAGAAACTGTCTTTGTGACCCGTGCTAATACACCTTAACCTCTTCTTTCTAGACCAAAGTAAACCTTGTCCCCACAGAAGCTCTACTGGTTCTTTGGAGAAGCAAGTTTAACTCACAGTGAGATTAAGCAGATGTTTTCCTGTGAGACACACAGTTGTACAACACAATGGAGTGCAGTCATTTTAAAGGAAGGTTTGATGGAGATAAAAGGCATTAAGTCCAACATTTTTGGAAAATTCACCTTTTCCTTCAAATTTCCTAATTTGAGATCAAAAATGTTAATTTTTTTCTTGTGTTTCAGAAAACAAGGAATTTTGTTTCTTAAGAGAAAAGGTCAGAAATTTAGGAGAGTTCTAATAACTTCCAAACTTTCCAGATAGCATGACGTTTTAATCCTTCAGGGGCTGGATCTGCAACAATGCTAATGTCTCTTTCTTTCTTAATGTTGCATAAAACCCAGTTGCTAAACTTACATTCAGGTGTGACTTTCATGAGAGAAACAGAGAAATTCAATCATGTTTTCATTTTCATTTCTTCCTGGGCTTGCAGTTGAGAGGGACTCTCACCTCCAGGTGGTAACTGAAGGTCAGCTCCACTGATGCAACTGAAGGGTTTGCCTTTGACTTGGTAGAAGATCGGGTTCTTCAAGTCTGTATGTGACCATTTCAACAGCCAGCCCGTATCACGGTAAATCTGGGCTGGCATTAAGGAGGTAGGAAAAAGGTAACTCAGCAAGTGAGGAATCAAATGACATTTATTTAACAGATGTTTAAAATGAAAGAGGCTTTCTTTTGCCACAAAGCTCCTGAAAGTTTATTTAGCAGATGAAACAAATTCATGATAACTGAATGTTTAGTAAACCCCTAAGCTCCTGGTTTGGACTGAAGCTGAAAAAGTGATTGTTCATTTTCTTTTTTAAAAAATAGCTCTGTTGGATATATTTGCATTAAACTCCAAACTTCCTTCCCCCTGCCCCCCATATTATCAGCAGCTGGTTTCTTATATGCCTAAATGCCCATGGGATCAATGTGGCAAATGCTGTTGACCGGACTTGCCTTTGTTTTTTTGAAAGAATAACATATATGTCAAAAAGAAAGTTGGTGAAATTTGAGCCCTCTTTCTGTAAATTAGTTTTCTAACAAAAAATCCCTTCAAACTGGCAGGTCCATTCAGCTTGAACTCTTTCATTATTTTTAATCTAGATTATCTGGGAACAGAGTTTGGTGAGTTTTTTAAAATAACTTAAAAACCTCCAAAATTCAAATCTTAATTAAAACTCTCAGACAGCACCTTATATATATTTACAAGCAATGAACAAACTCATGGCTTCAGTTCAAGTGATTTTTAGAGCTGAGTTGGAACAAAAGTGGACAGAAGTAGTGTTATCACTCTCTTCTGGGGTTTGTAGGTCAACGATTACAACCACAGCTGAAGTCCTCATGCCATGTTATCTGCATTCTTGCCTGTGACTTTCAGGGAAACAACACCTTGAGCAGGAGTGGGGACTGAGACAAAAACCACAAGTTTTCCTTTAACCAAAACCAAGCACTTGGGTGCCAACACCTTCAGTGATCTGAGTATGCCTTGTAACCAACAGGCTACCTGCCAGACCACTTACTTCATTAAGTTTCCCAGCTTGTCTCATTTCTCTTCAGCAGTAGTTCCCTGCCACAATAGATGTGTATAACTCAATGGAAGCCAACTTATCTTACACCAGTTTTGAAACAATGAATCGGAATGGAATGCGCTGACTACACCAGCTTTGAATTTCTCCTCTTGTGTTACCATCCTCTATGGATTCACTTCTGTGACATGCAAGATACTATCCTCACAGAGACAGCTAAGCAACCTCACATTTCACAAGAAAGACCATTGCCAGCAGTTACAAAGGGGCAGCTTGCATTCTGCAAGATCTCAGACTGCCTCAAAATAGGTTCTTCGAGTGCCTATATATTTTGCTGGTGATACACTTTTGCCATTTAACATTTAAACAGCTGAACACAAGCACTGAGTGAAGTAAAGAATGACTGCTCATCCATGATGGACAGACAACTATAAAAAGCAGAATCAGCTTAACAATCTCTCGCTTCTCAGCAGAATACTAACCATACTTAGTATGCTTTAGCATATTGGTCAAAAGATTAAAAATTTTAGCTTAACCTGCTTTGAAAGTTTATGAATTTCTTTTTGGCTGCTGGTCGCTAGTGTCAGGAAAATAATCTCCGGGTAGGTGGAATGAGCTTTGGTGAATCAGTATCTGTGAAGGGATTTTAAACAAATGTGGCTTATTTTGAAAGGGATGGGCTCAATATCAGTTATCTCAGTCCTGCAGATAAACAGGGACTTGTTAAGTTGTGATAAGATTACTTGCTTGTATCATTTATACCACTCTACTTTCTACCATTGCCATAAAAGGAGGAGGTTTTTCAGGCATTTAAACACTGTGACATTGATTCATTAAGGTTTCTCCATTTCATCCACGAATTATATTTCCCAGTAGAAAATGAAGCAACATTAATTACAAAAGTGAGATTTCTACACTGATATATATAATGGCCAGCACTAAAGTGCACGTTATATTTTAAGATCATGCACAACATACTCTGCTGACATAATATGTGAAATGGATTCTTGATCTCTTTTTTTATTATCATTTCATCCCTGGGAAATTTAAGCTATGTCTATTCTAAGAAATTAAATATGTCTGGATTGTTCTCTGGCACTGGAGCATGGAAAAACCTACATTCATATTATTAAACTCTGTTAACATTCAAATCAGGGTAATGACATCCAAAGTGCCTGTTGGGAATGGGCTTGAGCTACCTCCTGGGCTGTGTCTCCAACCCTGATTGCAGCCATGCTGGGGTCCATTCTAGCAGTTTAGCAGTAGAGACAATAACTTCCAGTACCCACAAATGCTCCCTGCCACTACTGAATTTAAAAGTAGAAACACAGCCTCAGGTTTCAAACAATAACAAGAAGAAAGGAGACCTGACATTCCAGTGGTTATAGATGTTCTCCGTAGGCAGAGCTGTATTGGTAGCATGCAGCTATTGATACTGTTAACCACCTGCGGCCCTGGTCCTCAGTGTAGTCACTCTCGCAATCCAATTAACATTTCATTTGCCTACTTTTATCAAAGTGGGAGTATGCAGAGATTTCAGATGGATTGTGCTGCCTAGGAAAGAATTTGATCAGTACCAATGAGAAGTTTCTGAGGGTCAGTAGAGGTCTCAACACAATTTTTGATGTTGTTAGTTACATGTTAGTTACACATCCATGTGCAGAAAAAGAAATGATCCCAGAGTGGTACCCACTTCAGTGTGTATAAGCACCTTTCCTCCAGTGCAGGTTCATTTCCAGAGCTGCCCATGGACCCATGGAGGCAGCCTGCAATCCTCACAAAGCCGCCAGGAACAAAGCCCATCCCTGTACATCAGAGCCCTGTGGAGCCACATCCGTAACTGGACCTTTTCTCCACCTGGGACCTCCGATCTGCTATAATTTACAGTGGTTTGTCACCTTCCCTGAATAAAGCTGCATCAAAGTACATCTTCATTATAAAACTGGCTACAGGAGAGAGGTGATAGAAGACAGAACTTCACTTTCATCTTGGTTCCCTAGGGCTCGTTTTACTAAAACCGAGAGAGGGGAAATGCCGCTGTCTTCTTTGCTCCCAACACTGGCTCCGTCAACATGCTACACCCTGACTTTACTGTTGCCTTGAACTTTTGGCTGTCTCTGGATGTTTTTCAGAGGGGCCAGAAGAGCTCAACCTGTTGAATGACTTTCCCAGGTACAAGCAATTGCTTCCTTCCTTCTAAAAGGGGAGGAAGAATGCTGACAATGACTAATTTCTGATGCAAGAGGGTTTGATCCTTTTGCCTGATGCCTGTGAATAGCTCCTTGATGTCTTGTTTAACATCAACAGAGAGATACTGGTCAAAGTGATGCCTAGGACATTGAATTTTTTAATTTTTACAGGCTAATCTTACTTCAAAGCTAGCTGAGAGATTCAGGAAATTCCTGAACTTGAGGAAATGTAGAGAAATTCAAGCCAAATGGAGACAGTTTTCTTACGGTGCTTTCAACTCACCCATACCTGAAGTGAGTCAGTCAGTGGGACTTTTGAAATAGACACCTTCAATACAGGTGACACAGACATTTCTGTTTCTTCTGTCACAGCTTTCCGGAAGAGTTTGTTGAAAAACAATAAATTCGAGAGAATAAATGAAAGGCAACATCAGCAAATTACTTGTAGCATAAATTGTTGAGAGAGGTATGCAAATAGAGTTGCTCTAGGGATTATGACCATGGGTAAAATATGATCTGGGATCTTGCCTTTTCACTATGATGCATCATTGCCTTCCATTGTTTAGTTAAAAAAGGCAGGTTTCTATACTTCCATCATCATCATCTTATACCGCAGTGTCTCAGAGTTTGTCCTCAATGCAAAAAGAGGTACTTACTAATCAGGATCATTAAATTTGAGTTAATAAGTGACAAAATACTCTTAATTTCACATTGATTTATCTAATTGCAATAAACCTCAGCTGTGGGGACCTACACTGAAGTAGTGCTACAAACTTTTGTCTTCACTAAGATTTTGCAAGTAGACAACTCAGGGCATACTTTTTGCAGCAAAGATTCAAGATGGAATTTTAAAGACAGGAAATGGTTGAAGGAGACATTGGCTCTGGGTGTAAGTAAACCCAACAGTTCCGTTCCCCAGCATGTAAAGAACACAGTCAGATATCATAGCATTTCTGCAGAAGTTTCAATGATCTTCCCCCACCCCGGTCCCTGAAAAAAAACCCAAGGAGAATATTTGGCAAAGCTGCATATGCATACATATGTATGTACCAAGTTTTCACTAACTCAGGAATTTGCTGACTTTAAGATTAGTAATACTCTTCTCTGCAAAAGTGTACATAAAAATAAAGATTCATTTATGACAGGAGTTGGAGCTAAAAGTCATAATTACTCTTACGATCCTGAAAATTTGTAGCTGATGCAGAAATCATTAATGAAGCTTTATGTAAAGGCCATGCAAGGGAATTTTTCCCCTACATTCTTGTGTATACATAAATTTCTCTGTCTCTCCGTCTTAAATTCATTTTCAGCAAGACAAGGAAATAATTAATAGGCAATTGCATTACCTAGGAAAGACATTCTACTGTTGGATATGTTTATGGAAATGAGGGACAATTAATTTATCATCAGCTTTATGCCAGTAATAAAAAATATTTATTTGCTTGAAAGGATTTGCATAAACTTTGATACCTGATTAATAATAAGAGTAGTTAATAAAAAAAAAGAGAGCAAAATATTCTGATTAGTTTTTACCACTGCAAACCTACAACAGTTCTGCTGTTATGAATATATATATCCTGGATTTATGCCAGAAGAAGAGATACCAGAGTCTGTCCCAAAAGAGGACTTCAGGAAAGGAAAGGTCACTGTCAACTTTAATTTTATGCCCAGTGTGATAAATTATTGGCATGAACAACAACCACTTAACCTTCTAGCTTTCATTTCACTGCACAAACATTAATGGATTTCTCTTAACCCCTCTGTGAGGAAGGTCAGCATTGTCCCAGTTTTAAAGATGAGGAATTGTGCAGAGAAAAGTAAATGCAAGGATTTTTATGCTTCTGAACCTTACTCTGGCTGCTAAATCAGAATGAATTTGGCTCCCATGCCTCAGACCCATGTTATATGGTTATGATCTACAACCTAGCCCTTTGCAGGAGGTCAGAGAACTAGAGCATGGGCTCTGTGGAGACACAGGCTCCAGTGTATGGTGAAGTAGATGCTAAATTCATACAGGGGTGAGGATACTAAGAGGTTTAACCCTTCCTTAACTTTCTCTTTGCCTCCATCTCAGCTGGGTGCATCATGTTTGTTCATGGGAATTGCTGTCTCAGCCTTGCTGTCTCTGCTTACCTGTTGTCCCTCCTCTGAATCAGCAGCACTGCTGTGTGTGCCAGTGAGCAGCAAAAGGCCTGAGCCGTAGAAGCCTTGGGGAGGATGGATGGCCTTGTACACAGAGACAGAGATCTGTGTTCAGTTCTGCTTAATACAGGTTTTGGGCAAGTTGCTTAATTAGCTTTGATCACTTGTGTAAAATGAAGTAGTAAATCTTTTTCTGCTGCCCTTGGTCTTTTACGCTTAATTAGGAGTTTCTTTGACAACAGGGCTGTATTAAACACTTTGCTCAATAAAATTGTAATAATAGCAGAGTTTTGGGACTGCTTTTTATCCTAGTTTTCCATTCAGCCCAGAACAAATATACATAGATGTGAGATATTTAATTCCTGGTTTGCAATCTGAAGGCACTCCTTTGCTTTTGGACACTGGGGTGCTTTAAACTCTGCCTTTGTTTAGGGACCAGCTCACAGGCAATATAGCATCCACATCCCATTTCTTTAGGTATAGAAACTGAATAACAAGGATGTGGAAAATTAGCCTAGAAGAAAAGATTTTGTGTGTTCCAGTACAATTTCTTACATTCAAAAGCTTTATAGTTATGAAATAAATACTCTTAGGTCTATAAAAGATTGAACATGTGACATCATTGAAGTTTTCTTGTATCTTGACCATTTCTATTTGAGGGTTACCGTTGAGTAATGGAGGACCTCTGCTTCTGTCCTGAAGGCTGTGACAAGATGATTGCTATATTAATATCATCAACAAAGACAGAGCATCCAGTTTACATGAAGAAAAATGCAGCCTTGATGCTTCCCACACAGCAGAGGCCTTTACAGATGAACACAAGATTCCTCACAAACTTCCTATTACAGATCTAGACAACTGGCTCTGGCACTGGCATTCTTAAAGTCAGTAAAGATCACCTTTGAGCTCTTGTGGATTAAAAGCCTACTCTTGTTTTTGGTGAAGGATTTGGACATTTCTGCCTTCCTCCTTACTCTTACCCACAATCCACGTAGGCAGGAAGGTTACAAATCCTGCTTTGAAGACTGACTCACTCTTCTGCAGCTGAGTGAGCCCACCCTCAAAGCAGGACCTTTAGCCATACCTCTGGTAGTGGAGTCTGGACATTGACTTGAATGTTTTGTCACATGTTATATTTATTTACATAAGTTAACTCAGAGGAGGATGATCCTGGGCTAGTTTCTTCAGGAAAATTTCCTTTGCAGGAAGATGTCAGCACCACGTACCAGTGTAGGTCCTCACTCCAGATAACTCCATGAATATCCAAGATCATTTGCAGAGAGAGGAGGTCACTCAGCTACATCCAAGGTGTTCGAGACTTGGTTCCACTTCTTGTAGATACCTCCTTGCCATCTGTGTATGAGTTTCCCACCCCTCCAGAAGAGCAGCCAGCACAGATATGATCATGCCTCAGTGCCAGTGAATTTGAACATAATTACCTAGTTCTGGTCAGTCTTTAAGAACCTTTTAGAAGCACAGGAGCAGGCAATTCCACTGTGTTGTAAGCCAAGCAAGTGGGGCGGATGAACAGCTTGGCTGAACAGGGAACTCCTTGTGAAGCTCAAGAGGAAAAAGAAATTGTGTGATCTCTGGAAGCAAGGTCAGGCTTTGCAGGAAGAGTACAGAGCTGCAGTTTGTTTATGCAGGGAGAAGACACAAAAGGCCAAAGCTCAATTAGATTTGAAACTGGCCAGTGTTGTTTCAGATAACAAGGACTTTTTTAAGTATGTAAATAGCAAAAGGAGGTCTAACGAAAACATTGAACTGAGACTTTTTGAAGATGGTAACCTGACATATAGGGATGAAGAAAAAGCAGAGGCATTCAGTGTGGTTTTTGCCTCAGTCTTTAATAATACAGATAGACCTTGGACTGCACAGTCCCCTGAGTCAGAAGACCATAAGTATGGTAACAGTGACTTTCCATTCATGGACACTGAAATTGTAAAGGACCAGCTCTATCAGCTGAATGTTCACAAGTCCATGGGGCCTGATGGGATTCATCCCAGAGTTCTGAAGGAGCTAGCAGATGTTATGGCAGGACCCCTCTTGATCATTTATCAAAGGTCTTGGAAGTCTGGGGAGGTCCCTGTTGACTGGAAGTTAGCCAATGTTATTCCAGTCTACAAAAAGGGTGTAAGGGAAGACCCAGGGAACTACAGACCTGTTAGTCTAACCTCAGTTCCTGGAAAAATTATGGAGAAGATTATACTGTGTACTATTAAAAGGTATTTAAAGAATAATGCAATCATCAGGCAGAGTCAACATGGGTTCACAAAAGGAAAGTCCTGTTTAACTAATTTAATGTCCTTCTATGATACGGTCACCAGCCTAGTGGATGAAGGGAAGGCAGTGGATGTAGTTTTTCTGAATTTTAGGCTTCTGATACTGGCCCTCACAGCATCCTTCTGAACAAGTTGTCCAACTGTGGGATGAGTGGGTTAATGGTGCGCTGGGCGAAGAACTAGCTGAAGGGCAGAGCTCAAAGGGTTGTAGTGAACAGGGCTGCATCTGGCTGGTGACCAGTCACCAGTGGTGTTCGTCAGGGTTCAATTCTAGGGTCAGTTCTATTCAATAGATTTATCAACAGTCTGGATGCAAGAGTTGAATGTACCATTAGCAAGTCTGCTGATGATACCAAACTGGGAGGTGCTGTTGACTCTCTTGAGGGACAGGAGGCCTTGCAGAGGGATCTAGATAGATTGGAGCATTGGGCTATGATTAATGGCATGAAATTTAACAAGTTTAATTGCCAGATTCTGCACCTAGAATGGGATAATGCCAGGCACAAGTATAAATTGGGAGAAGAGTGGCTGGAGACCAGCCCTGCAGAAAAGGATCTGGGGGTGCTGGTCGACAGCAGCTCCATAGGAGTCAGCAGCCTGTCCTGGCATCCAAGAGGGCAAACCACATCCTGGGGTGCATCAAACACAGTATGATCAGCCAATCAAAAGAGGTGATTATCCTGCTGTATTCAGTGTTAGAATGGCCTCGCCGTGAGTACTATGTGCAGTTCTGGGCTTCACAATTTAGAAGGATGCGAAGGTCCTTGAATGCGTACAGAGGGGGGCAACGAAGCTGGTGAAAGGGCTGGAAGGCATGTCCTATGAGGAATGGCTAAGGACTTCGGGCTTGTCTAGTTTGGATAAAAGGAGGCTGAGGGCAACCTCATTGCTCTCTACAGCTTCCTGAGGAGGGGAAGTGGGGAGGGAGGTGCTGATCTCTTCTCCCTGGTATCCAGTGATAGGATGCATGGGATTGGTTCAAAGCTGAAACAGGGGAGGTTTAGACTGCACATTAAGAGCATTTCTTACCAAGAGGGTGGTCAAACACTGGAACAGGCTTCCTAGAGAGGTGGTTGATGCCCCAAACCTGTCAGTGTTTAAGAGGCATTTGGACAATGCCCTTAACACGCTTTAACTTCTGGTCAGTCCTGAATTGGTCAGGCAGTTGGACTAGATGATCATTGTAGGTCTTTTCCAACTGAAATAGTCTATTCTGTTTTATTCTAGTTCACACAAGAAGTCTCTTTAAAAAGGCTAAAACAATTGAGCCAAAGGATCAATTCCAGTCCGGCTAGCTTGAATTTCTAGAAAAAATATTAGGAGAGATAATCAAGCTACTGGCAAGCACTTGGAATTTAAAGAAATGTTGTGATTGTACAAAAAAGGTTGCATTTAGAGTGGTATTTTAAATAAACTGCAGTCACACACAGGTCAGCCTTAGTACTAAATATCTCCAGAGATTGCTTTGCAATCCAAAAACAAACCCACGCCAAAAACCCAAACTCTGAGAGAAATTACTTTCATTTTAGCTTTTTCCAAGTGTAAAACTACTAACACATTGAATTCATTCTTGAAAGACTTATATGAAACATAAAGCTCAGAGGAAAACAAGTTTTTCAAATGATGAAATAGAAATCAAGTGGAAGCTGCCAACTTTTTTCAAGAGAAAAAAAAAATCCCAACAACAGAGCTATACCTCTTGCTCCCACCCATAACATGTTTTCAGTGGCTACGCATTTTTTATGTGATTGTACAAGTGTGCAGAATTACTGGTAATGCAGTTTAAACTTCAGTATCTGAATGTACATTTCAATGTAAATGAGGACCTCCTTATCATCCACCCCTGACATTTTATCAAGGCTGAAACAGATTTATCATAGAATCAGAGAATCATTAAGGTTGGAAAAGATCTCTAGGATCATCAAGTCCAACCATCAACCCAACACCACAATGCCTCCTAAACCATGTCCCGAAGTACCACATCTACAAGTTTTTTTTTAACTCCTCCACGGATGGTGACTCCACCACCTCTCTGGGCAGCCTGTTCCAGTGCCTGACCACTCTTTCAGTGAAGAAATTTTTCCTAATATCCAAACTAAACCTCCTCTGATGCACTTTGAGGCCATTTCCTCTTGTTCTATCACTAGTGACTTGGGAGAAGAGACCAACACACACAAGAGACCCACCCACTTGTTTGAAGACTTCAGAATATTCATGGAAGTGGGCTAGTAAAAACATCAGTCTAACTTCACCCAAATGAGGCAACACATGGCACTGCATTGTTTCCAGTAAGAAAGATTTTAGGTGTAAATTTACTTATGAGGCTTGGCAGAAAGACCCATCTCACAGGTAATGCTGTGATGAAGGTCTGACATGTTGTAAATCCTGCTGTCTGCTGCATCAGCAGAATGGGATAATGCGTATTAAACCACAGCTTTGCAATTTATGTGATGACAAAGCAAGCCACAGAAAGACAATGATTTATTGCACTACGATTGTCTATCAGCATGAAAGGTACTGAAAGTCTTGGAAATGAAAAGAATGTCTCCAGACTTGTCTGACGACAAAGGCAGCTTTCTGAATACTCAAAGACATGTAAACTATAGTAAATATCAGGTTCAAGAACTAGGCCATGATTATTTGTAGTGTTTAATTGCTAGCATGCTCTCTGGCCTTAATTTGTTCTAGGTCAACCAACAATGCCTGGAATGATGTGAAAAACAGGACATGCCAAGGACCATTCCCAGCAGGAAGACTGGTTACAGCCATCCCCTTTTTGTGGGAAAGGTTAGCCATAGAAGAAGGTTCTATCTTGTTTTATTTAGTAGTAAAAGTGCCTCAACAACCAAGAGATTTGGTGAAGACTGGGACTGTCTTGCAAATGTTTTTCAGCATCACAACACATCTATATATAGTGGAGAAATTGTGCTTTTTGCCATATTATTTTATCTGTCTCCCATTTCATATGAAGATGCTTTCAGGACAGTTTGAATCAGTAATTTAGGTTATTTCATTCATTTGCAATAGCTAAGGATTCATAATGAAAAAGAATTACCTGAGTTCAATTCCTTTGTTATTTGATTCATCTGAGCCTAGCTCTGCAGATCACAGGAAAAGACACTGTGACCCTTTTTACCAGTTCTTTATTCATTTCACAGTTTACTAATTTTCATAAATATCAGAAAGAACAAAAATATTAAGCAGTGTTCAGTAATTTCTGAAGTATCTGTGCTGCAAATGCATAGATGATGATTACCATCAGTAGCTCCTCCTGTAGAAGCTGATACAGATAGTCTTTAAAACATCTTGATGGAAGAAGCCTTTTCAATATAAACCTGAAACTCACTGATAATTTTTCAGACATGTTTGCCAGTGGAAAATGTCAGGTTTTTTCTAATCTACAATATTGTTTTATTACCCTGCAAATATGAACATTATTAACTAAGAACATGCCTGTTCCATAAATGAAAATAAAGTCTATCTTATAGTGTGACTGAATGTAAATAATCTGGAAAGACAAAATACACAATGATAAGATGTAGAGGAGATGGTGCCAGACTCTTTCTCAGAGGTGCTCAGGGAAAGATGAATAGTAGTTGCAAATTGCACCAAGAGAAATTCTGAGTGGACATAAGCAAAAAAAAAGTCAAAATGAGCATGGCCAAACATTGGAATAAGTCATCCTGAAAAACACTGTTTGTGGCATGTGTCTCCTTGGAGATACTAAAAACTTGACTGGAGAAGGTCCAGAGAAACCTAATGTAATTTTGGAGTTGTCACTCATTTGCATAGGCTATCAGACCATATGAACACCCGAAATACCTTCCAACAAAATTTTTTCTATGATTTTGGATTCAAATATCCCAAAATACATTCATTCTAAGCTGTGATTAAAACAAACTATATAAAAGTTTAATATGGCAATTTTCCATAAAGCAAAACACTAAATACTACAGCAGTCTGAGAGCGCTACTTATACCACCAATGTGCTAGGGACTGTCGAAACATACCAAAGGATAGTCTGTGCTCCAAACAACTCGTCAGTTTTCACTCACTCTGTTATAACTAATATAATCACTTAAACAGTGATTTTTAATTGAATGTGGGGATATACCACGTAAATGTCTTCATCTGAACAAGTAACTTTAGACTTACAGTGTGAGCAGAGCTGACTGCTGAAGCTAAAAGAGTTTACTGGGGACTCACCTCATATGGTGGAAACATTTTTTTCAGGTGAATCACATTCTAAACTTCACTGGCTGCAGTGACTACAGTGCTGCTGACAATACTGCGAGGTTTGATGTGGAGAAATACACCTTAAACACATAATGTTAATGTGAATCTTGACCAAAGCACTTTATAAAGGAGTTTAACCTCATTGTGACTAACTTCTATTTTACAAGTAGAGAAAAGAAAGCTCAAGATGGTTGTGTGGCTCTTTCAGATCACAAGCAAACCATGGGAGAGTGCAGCTCAAGACCTTTAACATTCAGTCATGTCCTCCCATAGCCTGCACAACTGAATAATACCAGGGCTACAACAAGAACAGAGACATGCCTTTATTGTGTCATTCATTGCTCATGGATGATAAAGATCTGGAAAACTGCAGAACTTGACTGTGATTTAGAA
>WEKW01031419.1:328497-427480 GCA_013389905.1 Sula dactylatra | reverse complement strand
ACAACTTCTATCTAGAAATGCAAGGAAGGAAAATGAAAACTACATGAATCCATGTGAAACCAAATGAAAGCAGATGAAAACTACTGCCTCTTAAACTCTTGCTCAATCTTATCATCACTGGGAGTACTTTTCTCAGCTTGTCTCTGTGGTAGGTTAACCTTGACTGATGCCAGGTGCCCACCAAGCCACTCTATCACTCCTCCTCCCCAACTGAACAGGAGACAGAAAACATAATGAAAAGCTCATGGGTTGAAATAAAGACAGGGAGATCACTCAGTGATTACAGTCATGGGCAAAACAGACTCTGCCTGTAGAAGATGGGAGACCTGAGAGACTGACTTTCTCTAGGGACAGAGGAAACATTAAATATTTGTTCTACAGATTAGTACATAAGATCACAGAAGATTATTTTGCTGTCTTCAAGCTGTTAACACAAATCACGTCTCTTTTTCATGGGATCGTTTGCAGGTAGAGGCATTAATTAATTTGAGGTCTACCTGCAGAGAAGAACAAGAGTCACTATATTGACAAGTTGAAGATGTAAGTCAGAGAAATATGGGAGTCTGAGAGTATATCAAATCCTTGTGTCCTGCAGAGTATGAAGCACTTATATTGTTACGAAGATAAACTCTTACATCCCAGGTAGCATTATGAGACTCCAAGGTCGTAGATCCTAAATATCAAGGTTTTGAAGATGTCCACCAGAATCCATAAAGTTATGTGTATATTCATTTGGTTTGTTGAATACTTTTGTAAGACAGTGATGCTGACATTAATGATCAAGGAAATCATATGTCTAGGGATATAATCACAGAACTCTAAATCCTTGGGTATATAACAGAGATAACGGAGAGATAATTCACAAAGATTAGAAACAGATGAAAATGAGGCTTAGAACTGATTGGAGGATGTTGTCTCCTCTTCATGTCTTCTGAACCCTCTCCCAAAAATAATTAAAATTTTCATTTTTAATATATATTATTTATAGCCAAAAAACCTTCAGGATTTGGGTGCTTGCCCAACAGTGAATATTCTACAAAACCCAGATGTTTTCCATGCACATTAACCATTAAGATCTTTTTTTTTCAACATAGGTTAAAAAAAAAGCAAATGCATGAAATGCTCTATTTTTCTCTAAGTGAACAGTAATACTTGGAAAGGCAAAAGAAAAGCAAAGGTTACTCAGAAACTAAGGGTATGTTATCTGAATTGACATAACTGTTCTGTTCTTTGCTGAGAGAAAGCTGTACAGCGTTACATTGCACTATACAAACTTTTCCAAACTACCAAAACAGTGTGTAAACAGGAGTATTACCATAATGATTTTTGTCCATAACCTGCAGCACAGATACTGAAGTTCCTACTGGAAAAAAAATCAGTGAGAACTAAAAATGGATAGGAAAGTAAATTTAGAAGGAATTAGGAACTCAATTTTGTGTATGATCCTGGAGGGAATGAATAATGAGGAACATGACTAAGTATGCGAAGGTAGTGAAGAAAGAGGAATTATACACAGTGAGGCAAGAAAGGCATATATAGGATCAATGAGTATCAATTACAAAAGTTTATGATGGTTTCAGGGGAATCTTCCTGACAGCCAGACCTATAATCTATTACTGAGCTCCCAAATAAAGCCTTGTTTCTCAAGTCTTTCTCAACTCTGACAGATGTTTCCTCGGAATGTTCATCTCTTCCATGGGAGTGAAGGAGACCGTAAGTAATTTCTTGCCCTAGTTAGTTGCTGCACCCTGGCCAAAACTGTCATGATATTTAAGCCTAAGTCATGACGGCAGCATTTTACACCCCTTGTACCATTCCAGACAGATTGCATAACCAGAAATTATTTCAGCTCAAGATCTCATAAGTAGCTTCAGATGTAGAATGGGTGTTTTCTGTATTAAATGGGATCGATACATTTAGCCTGAGTGAAGACCATACTTGTGTTTTTGGGGAACTCTGCTTTAAAGATAATCACAATTTAAGAGAGAGAAAAAAAAAAATCCTTACAGTGCTTTGATTTCAGTTGCTGTCTGCCCCATGACAACAGCAAATTAAGCAGCTAAAACCCTGCAGCAAATGTATTTAAATCAACTGAAACAGCAAAGGATAATCTCATAGGCTTCAGCATAGTCCTGCAAGAGTCCTGTTGCCTCATAAGGGACCCTAGCCTATGCTCAGCTTGAAGGTTCCCTTTGGTGCTCCTCCTGGCACAGAACTGTCTCAGACAGCTCTGTTCCTTTTGTGACCAAATGCCTGACTGTACTTTCCCTATATAAGAAATGAGGATAATTTATCATTATCTCACTAAGGCTTTGAAAGACTGTATGCCCACTATTGGCTCTGACTGAAAGCTCATGAATTCATAAGATTGATGTTGGCACAATCACGTATCTTTGCTTTTAAGTCAAATAATATTTTTGTATAAATATTTTTGAGAGTTTCAAGGCTAACTAGATTTTAGAAATTAAATTAAATTGGGAAACATTTAGAAAACATCTATTTTAACAATTTTGATTGCAATATTTTAATTCTGACATTTCAAGTTTTCTGAAACGAAACTTGTTAAATTTGGTAAATACTTTTAGTTTAAGATAATGAGAAATATTTAATAACTGCAATGAAGTATTCCATAATTATGAGGGGTGGGGAACAAAACAAAAAAAAATGACAACTGAACTTATATTTTAGGTAGAAAGGCACATTATTTGGTTTTCATTTCATAGCAATCATTGAGGATCCCAACTCCTTCCCAGCTCTTAATTTTAAGACATGATAGTTTTACAGACAGAGAGGGTTCCTTATGTAAACTCCAGGAAAGACACAATAAAGGGGCTATGTCTGAGGCTCAGCCATTCAAAATATTTGCCTGTTCCATTTTTCTTAGTGTTTGTTACTATCAGAGAATATCATACTGATTTTCACAGATGCAGGTACTTTCCCATTGCTTACTAAATCTGAAAGTAGCATTAATGGGAAAGTAGCATTAATACAATGAAAGTAGCATTATTCCAACTCGGGTAATAGCTTTTGCCTTGGTAGAAGCAGAAGCTGGATATGAATATTCAAGTATTGCTTGCCTTTCCCAACTCTAACCCACTGCCACCCAACCTTGCTTGCAGTGCTTGGATTTGCTTGGTTTGCTGGGACTAGGGGATTATGCATTGGTAGTGATCAAATCACTAGTGTACCTTGAAAAGCATAGCCCATGACCCTGAAGAGGTCTGGGAGAAATCTGGCCAAAAGTCATTCAGAAACCAGCAGAGAAAAACCAAAATGCTTTAAAGATCATAACTTAGCCTGCTGGATGACTCAGCTCTTCCTCAAGCTCATTCCCTTCCCACCATGCACCATCCTGAAATGGTTTTGAACAAAGTGCATAAAATAAGCTGGGTTCTTTTGGGGGATACCTATGGGCATAGAGAAGCCTCAGCTGTCTTATTCTCCTGTGTCAACACTAAATGCTGAACATGACTAATTGTAGCACATGACTTCATAAACCCTTATGCAAATTGCAGCTGTCCACACCCCTCCAGTCCTGAGACAGAGGTGACCAGGAACCACCCAATCCTTGTGCACCCTTGTTTTTTGCAAGAACAGAGAAGTCCCCAGGATAGAATATGTGTCAAATAACACCATGGGCTACACAAGGCACCATCACATCTCCGGCTCCTGCAGAGGGCATTGCTGCAGAATGGATGATAAATGAATCTGAGATGTGTCTGCCCCTAATATGCTGGAAGACTGAGATGAGTTGGCAGAGATACAGGGTGTCTCTGAGACAGAACGTTCTGTAAATTTTCTTTCTTGTAGGCAAAATCTCATCATCTTCACAAAAGAAAAGCTCCCAGTGAACTGCTTAAGGAGGGACTGTATGAAAAGTTAGTTAAGGATTGCACAATTAGTCCCTGAATAATGTTGTTCTGCACAAAGAGAAAATGGACATGACTGTTTTTCCTTGGTGAGCAGAGGAAGACTAGCTCTTAGTTCAGGTAAGGGGTTTCTAGCTTTTTCTTTTTGAGAAACAGCTTGAGTTAAACATGGGGTTATTGTACTGGCAAATATATAGTTCCACTTTAAATTTAGAAGGGGTCCATAAATTGCTTTCATGGTGTTTTCAAACCAGCTGGTGGCTGTGTTGGCTGACTAAGTTATTAGTGAATGATTTGGCACACTGTTAATCGTTGTGCACTCGCATTGCCAGCTTTGGCAAGGAATTTTCCTTCCTTAAGGAATTTTCCATTCTGCAAATCAGAGATTAATACCAACCAAACACTATCCATCAAGACTAAAGTCTGCCTTACGCAGCATGAATTACATTATTACATTCATTTCCAGTGATAAGTCTCCTGAATGTCTTGGTTGATTTTACCATATACTTGGTTTAGGAAAGCAAAGCAGTTCTTCAGAATGAGTTTTCAATTTACACATTTGAATAGTTTAAATTCCATTCCAGCAATACATAATACATTGCTACCATGCTCTGTATCTTACTCAGGCTACTTGGATGTTAAGACAGTATCCACTTGTCTATTGCCATCAGTACTTAACAGGTAGAGGACAATTTTAGAATTAAAATGACTCTCCACATGTTTTGCATTTGGTAAGGTTAAGGTTGACATCAAGACAAACCCAGAAGCAGTGGAAAATAAAATACTGTACACTTTTCCTTAGTATGGTCTAGAGAAAACAAAAGCTTTTTTTAGTCTTTTCATTCTGACCCACATTGATTCAGCACACTGTTTATGAGAAATGTCATGCCAACTGTAGTGCAGTTACTACCATGATGTGAGGTCTTATTAGACCCTAACTCAAGATTTGAAAGAACAGGTGAATTTATGTGCAGCCCCAATATATTTTGGTGATAATGACTCCTGATACAAAATTGAATGACAGGCTTCCAGCACTATAGCATGCACCACATGCTTTACAAATGGAGTAGCAATGTAAAAACACCCCAAATACAAATACAGTAGTCTCCTGCAGAGTAGAGACTGAAGAGGTCTGTAACATGCACACACTCACGACCTGGAGTCATGGGTTTACTGAAAGTATCATCTTTCAGAGAACTGAAAATGAGATTGTTTGCCACTTACAGTCATTTTAAATTTGTCAACAGACGAATTATTGATCTTTGTACTGAGGAAAAATTCAATACAAGTTGCTCTGCTACTTAAATTCATATTGATGTGTCAATTCTATGCACTGTTCATACTGATATTTTGCCATAATATTCCTATACAACTGGTAAAATACATTTTAGGGATAGCTCCTTGAGACAAAGGAAACGTGGGCATTCTTTCAAATGCAAAATGCAGTGTTTCAAAATGGATTTAATTTAAACACGAGTGAAAATAAAGGCAAGCAAAAAAATCAGATTTCCTATGCAGTAAAGAAAAAGCACATGCCAAATAGTTTCTTCTTGAATCCTATATTCTACTTAACGGTGAACTATATGTTCAATTTCAAAGTAAAAATTTGAACTTTTTCACTAAAGGTCAGATACACTTCTATTTTTTTTTTTTCAAAACAAAAAATCAGCCAACCCTCCCTGCGTTATTGCAGTGGTTGTTACGGTCATTCCTTCTGGATGTATTTCAGAATACAGAAATGGCAAAGTCATTCACTTTTTGGGTTGTAAAAGGTAGAAGAAGCAAGAAAGTTCTTCCTTATTCCTGGAGATCTTTGGTTTTGATGCTAGGCTCAGGTTTGATGCCAACATTTTACGGTGATGGCAGGACACAGCTCTGGACCTGCTTATGACGCACTGAGCTCTTAGACTCTTCTGTTCAAAGCCTATTACCCAGAAACTAATGGAGGCAGATGTAGTGGAGGTAGTCCCCTTTCTAGTGAAGTCTCCTACTAGTGAAGAAGTAGTGGTGGTAGATGGTTAGTCCCCTTTCCTGGTAAATTTTTGATAGTGTCTCTATGTGCATGTACAAGTTTTTTTTAAATCTGTCTTTAGGGATAAATATATGGCCTTAGGTACTCAGATCAGAATTTGAGCAGCTTTCAGGGATGTCAGGCAAATAATGCAGCTTATAAATTGTTACTGAATATTGATGTATCATAGGATACAGTGAACGAAGAACAGTGTTGAAGAAAGAGACATGGGTATCCAGATATTACTGGTTTAACTTTGCCACAGGCTTCACTTGTGAATTTAACCAAACATTATTCTTTCTGTCTTTCTGAAAATCTTACAAAGACCTGGGGAGTCTTAATTAGGAGATGCTGGTGTAACTCAAGATAGTTGTAGAAATTTCTGATAGATCAGTTTTATACTGGGAACGGTCTGATTTGAAAGCCTTACTGTATCCTCTGGCATTGTGTTGACTCTTCATGGGCAAGTTGCCCATTTTTCTGCCAGCTGGCTGACAGGGTACCACAGTGTCCTCTCACCAGCCATTTCAGTGGTGAGCTGCCAAGTCCCTCAGAGCACCCTGTAGACTAAGGCCAAGAAATTAGGAATGAAGGGAGGAGAACAATATCTTCCAGCTGACCATAAATGGGGTCATTACAGAAGTTCCATGCTGCAGACAATTCTCTAATTTTTCCTTCCCATTCTCAAGAAAGTTAATGCCTTTCATTAAATCAGCTGATACAGATGGAACACACAAACAAACTAAAATCAAATGCCATAACCAGACCTGTTTGGGGCATGCATATTGGTCTAATAAAAGCTACTCCTTCTCCTGCTAAACTCTTCTCATTTACATTCATAAATGCTCCCAATTACAGACTCACCACTCCTGTCTCCATGCTTGTGGGCATTGGAAACAAAACTAAATGAGAATCTACAGTAGTGCATGGCACAGAAATCAGGTTCATGAACAATACCTGTCACCATTTTTTTTTAAAAGGTCTTCTACCTGCTCTGAAAATAAATGACTTCCTCATGCCAACAAAATTTATAGCCTTATCGAAGAATCTTGCAACACAAGAAGTGTCATCAGGTAACTAAAATCTCAGCTCAACAATCCATAAGAGCAATAACGTTTTATATGCACCAACCATTACTACTTGCCAGCTGAAGTTTCAAGCTGAAATGGAATTTCTTTTGTGATGTAGCCACAAACTTCATTTTCAAAAACCATATAAGATAACCACACATGACCTTGCTAGTATACTACATCATAGTGCTAATTAATAGCTATAACTTGGAGGTAGTTTTAGTGGAAAATAAATTAAATTAAGTATAAACCAAATTTCTTCAAGGGATATATATTGAAGTATCTGTTTTTACCACCATTAAACTTGACTACTCTGTGCATCTTCATCCTTCTCTTTTAATGAAGACTATAAAACAGAGAAAAAATATTTTACCCAGTGGCAGGAAGAAAACTGCCCTTTAACAATTATAATAGCTTCTGAGCAAAAACACACAGTGATAACCAGCCACCTGGACACCCCAGGGCTTAATAGATAGCTGTGGTAATGGTATTCCAATAGCAGTACATCGTATGAGACACTCTTGAATCCCATGATAATTGCTGCATAGGCATGAGCTTTTACAGCTCTAGCTTAGCAGAGTGCTTAAAAGCATCCTTATTCTTAAGCACAAAATTTAATAAACCTGCTCAAGATGCTTAAAATTGCACACATAATTAGCATGCTAAGTCATGAACAGATGTACTATAGTAGTACACAGGATGTTTTTTTTCCTTCTGCATCTATACTACCAAGTGAGTCCTGAACTGAGAGTGCCCATACTGTCCTTAGGAAACATCACTATCTGGTGGACTGAGCTTATCTGCATCCAGTAAAACCAGACATGAAGTCTTGGCCTGTCCCTGGGTTGATGAATATGCTTTGAAAATGATTACTCTTTTTCTTGGTCTTGCTATGACCAGTATTTTCTCACTCTCTAAATGACCTAATATTTCAAGGGAGAATCCTCCTAGTCTCCTTTAGTGTCCTACTGGCACTCACATTTGAAAGAGTTAACCTACATTTCTTTTGTATGTTTAAACAAAATAAAACATCCAGGCCTTGCTCCTAATGAGTGCAATCAGGAAAATTCAGGATGGCAAGGATGTCTAGAGCCTATCTCTTCTGGTCCTCTGCTCAAAACAGGTCTAGTTACACTGGGATGCTCAGGGCTCTGTCTGTTCATGCCTTGCTTGTCTCCAAGGATGGTGAACCTACAACCTTTCTGGATCCCTGCTTCAATATTTGATCATCTTCATGATGCAAAATATTCTCCTTACATCTAATCAAAGTTTCCCATATATCAGTTTGTATCTTTTGCTTCTTGACTTACTTCCACTCACCTTCAAGAAGAGCCTGGATTTGTCTTTTCTGTAAACCCTATCAAGTAGCGGAAGACAGAAGTTCCTCTGCACACCCTTAGTTTTCACTCCAGCCTAAACAAGATCATTTCCATCTTCTTGTACATCATATGCTCTGGCTTTCCAGCTATCTCAACTGCCCTCAGCTGGACTTGCTAGAGTTTGCTGATATATACATATTGACTGGGGACCTAAAACCAAACAAGGTTTTCCAGGAGTGTACCGGAAAGGCAATAATCACTTCCCTGGACCTCTTTCTTCTCACTAATGCAGCCCAGTGGGTGGCTGGCCCTCCATAACTTAAGGACACATTATTCACTTATGTTCAACTTGTCATCCAACAGGACCCTGAGGTCCTTTTCTGTTTCTTCATCAGTTGTCCTTCAGCCTGTATTGGTTCACAGGGTCATTCTATCCCCTGTGCAGAACTTCACATTTGTCTTCATTGAATTTCTTAAGGTTCCTGACAGCCCATTTCTTTGGCTTATCAAGATCCATATGAGTGGCAGCCATACCCTCCGCTGTATCAACCACTCTCCTTAATTGGGTTTCATCTGCACACATGTGAAGGGTACATGCTGTCTTGTCATCCAGGTCACTGGCAAAAATGCTAATTGTTATTGGGCCCAGCACTGAACCCTGATCATATGCAAGCACTGAATTTCTGAATTGGAAGAATATCTGGACCATTTAAAGATGTGTATTTCAGTAAAATTGTTAGAATAGAATAGAATGGAATGGAATGAAATGAAATGAAATGAAATGAATAGGATAGGATAGGATAGGATAGGATAGGATAGGATAGGATAGGATAGGATAGGATAGGATAGGATAGGATAGGATATTTCAGTTGGAAGGGACCTACAATGATTATTTAGTCCAACTGCCTGACCAATTCAGGTTTGATCAAAAGTTAAAGCATATTATTAAGGGCATTGTCCAAATGCCTCTTAAACATTGACAGGCTTGTTAGTCTTCTTTGAGAGAACAGAGATGTGTAAGTGTTAGCACCAGGCAATTTATATCAGATTTGCTGATTTAAATTAGGAAGATATATTTTTTCTATTGTTTCTACAAGCACAACCACTACAGTTAAAATTGAATCTGAGCTTGAGCCTTGCTTGTACGCCACCATCAAAAAGTTTGCAAAGCCTAAAAAGCTCACGTTTGAATTCTCCCCAGGCCTGAAGACAAACCTGTTTTCCAGCCATGAAAAAGTTATTTATGGTTTTCAAAGTCTGAGAGAAAGAGAATCTGGATGAGTTAATGAGATGGTTTGCTCAGGAATAGCATGTGGCTTGACCTCTAGATGCCCTGGTTTCATTTCCCACCACTCCAGAGGAAAACTTGAAGAGTATGTCACCAAGCATAAACTAATTAATCATACTGAAGGACACTTCACTGATGTACTCTTGTGTTCCTGTAGCTCGCAGATTTTAAAGACCTAGGCCTCTATGGGCCATGAGCTTTACTGGATACAGCAACAGGTTTGTCCTCTCTGTTCCCTCGTGTGAAAGCATCTCTGCCCTACCCCGGATGGATGTAGCGAGGATGTGTGCAACAGAGCTTGGAGGGTTCGTATGTACTACATTCTAGGAGCTGTGTGCCTACTGAGACACATACATCAACTCATCTCTGCTTATCATGGCTTTAGCTGGGATAGTTAATTTCCTTCACTGTAGCTGGTACAGTGCTGTGTTTTGGACTTAGTATGAAAATAATGTTGATAACACACTGATGTTTTAGTTGTTGCTAAGTAGTGCTTACACTAGTCAAGGACTTCTCCAGCTTCCCATTCTCTACCAGGTGCACAAGAAGCTGGGAGGGGAGCGGGAACATTCAAGAGAGCTGATCCAAACCAGCCAAAGGGATATTCCGAATCATGTGACGTCATGCCCAGTATATTAACTGGGGGAGTTGGCTGGGGGAAGCAGCGATCGTGGCTTGGGGACCAGCAGTGTTGGTTGGCAGGTGGTGAGCAGTTGCAGCACTTGTTTGTTTATTTTTCTTTCTCCAGAGGTTTCACCTCTCTTTTTCATTATTTTCCTTTTCAATATTATTATTATTATTATTTTTATTGCTGTTTTATCTTAATTATTAAACTGTTTTTATCTGAACCCACAAGTTTTCTTACTTTGGCCCTTCCGATTCTCTCCCCCATCCCACAGGGGTGGGCTGTGTGGTGCTTAGTTGCTGACTGGGGCTAAACCACGAAACTGCTGTACTAAGATACATGCCATCAAACTTCACCTGGTTAAAATCAGAGTTGTTATTATCATCATGTCTATATTCAGCAGCAGAAGCTGATGTTGCAGACAGCTAAACTAGCAGTCTAGAATCCCATTGCTGTTGAAGGGAGCTAGTTAATGCAGCTGGTGGAGCTCAGGCTGCTAGTCATGAGACTGGATGTACCCAAGAATAAACTGAATGCCAACAACTCTGTTCACTGGGTCTTTTCCATTGCTAAAAAGACGACCAGGATGGCATGCTTGGATTCTGCCATCAAGCCATAAGAAGCTAGACCACCTCCAGCCCCAGAAGCTAGCCCAGGGTTGCTACCAATGGTCCCTCTGTACTCAGTCAAGAGACACAGGCACCTCCATGGGACAATGCAGTTCAGCTGCTTTAAGTGCCTATGTTACCCATGCCTGTATATCGTCCCCTCCCTCAACTGACTGCACACTTACTTTTTTGGATGTGTAGTCAAAAGGAATAAATCCTGGTCAGAGTTTGCCAGTGTGACAAATAGGCAAAGACAGTCCTGCTTCATTGTCAGGTCTTTATCAAAGTAATTGAGGGGATTTATTTCTGGAAACACCTGCCTACCATTAATTTTCACATACATGTCTGCACTTCTGAGGTGCTAATAGCTAGCTGGCATTGTAACTTAGCAAAGTTTGGCACACATCTTCCCTCTTCTGAAGATGCCTCACTTTGTTTATTCAGGGCTCTTTAACTGTAATGATATGCTCTGTTGCTTGTTTAAAAAGTGCTGTTTAATAAATAGAGCCACATTTATGCTTAGCAGATTGAAGAAGAAGCTTTCCCTCTCACAATGTCAAACATAATTTGCCCAATTTTACCTTCTTGATAGGGAAGCCCATCAGTTTCAGCTAGAAAAAAACCTAAGACTAAAACCTCTATCTCATGCTAGAGATAACAGGACTGCAAACAGCTACAGTGTTTCAGGATTCTCCATTCCCTGTTGGTTTTGCACTGCTTTGTAACCCTTAAGATATCTACAAGGGTTGCTACGATTTNAAGCTTTTTTTTTTTTTTTTTTTTTTTTTTTTTTAATTAGGCACTATACAAATGTCATGTTAAGTAGAGAGAAAATGCACACAGGAACAGTTGGCCATTTCTTACTATCTGCACTAACTACATGAAAATACAAATAATCAGACTCCCTCACAGTGTATCAGGCACCAGGTTTTGTTTGACTATAATTGCTCCCCTGATTGCCATGCATACAACCTCAGCAGCAATCTCAGGTTTGCAAAATTATCATCCTCTTCTGCAGGTCACACAAGTGAAATAAGGATGTAAAACTACCTCTGTTGCTTCAGTTTCCAGACCTTTTGCTGTCCCTCTAGCCAACAATAATCCACCCTTACCTTGATCTTATGAGAGAGATACTTTATTATTCCTAGCAAAACCAAGAGGACTTAAGTGATTAATTTTTATTGTATATTACACCTTGCCTTTCAGTTGTGCCACCATTTTATTCAGAAAATGAACATAGCTTTAATATAGTTCTAAAAAGATAAAGATGGAATGTAATTTATTAAACATTGATCTGTGATGCAGCAAATATGCATATTTTAAAGATCTTATCACAAGCTATATTTCCAGTTGGTCAAAGTTTAGCTAAGCTCAATTCCACATATTTATTTTTCCTTCAAAATTAATTGAATACGTTGCTAAGTATCTGTCCTGGACTACCCATATCTTTTCTATCTATTAAGATGTCAACAGAAAAGTAATTGCAAACCCAAAATAGCGCTTCATATCTCCCATCTCACCCTACTTTTACTCTGAGTCAGCAAAAAGAATTTTAAAATAAATCAAAGGCTTCCCATTTCCTTGTGGTGAAACACATCACATTACATTAGAGCCATTTTTCAAACGCCCCAGCAAACTGGGATGAGAACATTAAAATAAACCCAATTCCAAATCTTTGTCTTGGCAAGTCAATAGAAGGGGATATCTTGGTATTGTAAAATTATATTTTGTCATGTCTTTCAAATGCACTTTACTGGATGACTTATTTGTAACAAAAGAACAGTGGTTTTATGTATGGAAAAATGTTTCCATATCATCTGAAAGTATCTGGACAACAATTATTAATCTGAGCTTTGTAAAACATCATTACTGCAGAACTGAAACAATAGGTCCTCAACTCCTGCCATTTTTTGTTGTTCCTCTTCTTTTTCCCCCAAAATTCCTTCAATATCACAGCTTAGTGAGCATTTAACAGAGCACCAGGGAGGGAGTAAAAAGCTGTAGACCTTGTCTCCAAATTATGTGATGAAGAGCTGTTCTGCAAATACATGGCCCTCCTCTATCTTTCTCCTGAAATGGGGAGTTGAAATCTAATGTCACACTTACTTTTTTTTTCCCTCCAAGGCAGGGGCTATCAAAATCTCATTGACAGAAGTCACCTGTATGAACCGACATGAAAAAGCAATGAAAATGCCATATATTTTTGCATTGAAATGTGTCCACAAATTTTGCCCAGCTCTGATATGAAGCCAGCGCTTGAATGAATGCTGCTTTGCATCCTTAACTATAAAAGCTGCAACCTGCACAAGTCTGATAACAGCTCACAGCTAACGCTGAAACATTTTTCCAGCTTGCAAGCAATTCTTTTCAAGAAGAAAATTGAAGAGCAGCCATTAACAATTAACCAATAACATTGCCTTCCATCCACCTATGGCTTGGCACACACTGGGGCTTCTAGAGGAGGGATCCCACGTTTCTGGGTAGAAAATAAGACTGACTGTGTGAAATAAACAGCATTCCACTGGGATACAAGTCAAACCCTTTACAACAGCAGTAGTCAGCCACGTTGATTGTTTTTCTCTTAAACCAAAGTTCAACCTATTTTATTCATTCCCTTTGCTCTTAAAGAAAAAGGTTTTAAGCTCACAGGAGCCCAAGTCTTCTCTTCTGGAACACTCTTTCTTGTCCGAATATCAAGCTGTCGGACTGAGCCTCTATGGGCTTTCCTCCCACTCTATCTCTCCAGGGACTTGCTAAGACTTTCTTTGCAGCTGAAATTAAACTAGCTACCCTGTAATTTTATAAGTAGCTTGTCACCAGCAGTCTAAGTAATGAAGACACCTGCTGGTTGCTCACCACCCAGGCATCAGAGAGATCTCTCCTGGCATCGATTTTAATTAGCTTATTGCAATGCCTTTTGCCTTCTCATCCTCCTTTCATCAGGAAACCTTCAACCATACTCCTTTCAGAATCCCACTCTGCAGATCTTGAATTGTGCTGAGCTGCAGCTGACTCAAAATTGGACCTCTTGTGTTCAGAAACTCCACTACTGAAGGGAGAGCAATAGAGCAATTGCCCTCTGTTATGCTCTACTTATTTCCATGGAGTAAAGTGGTTCACATACCTTGTGAATCATCTAAATTCTGTAGAATTTACAGTAAAAATATCTGACCTCATTAAAAAGGAAATATTTCAGCCTTTGTCACGGAACAGTCAAAATGGATTACTGGATGAGCAGAAGCGTGCAGCTATACATCATAACAATTTTCACCATGAACTATGTATTTATAACAGCCATTTTCTTAACAGTAGACAAGATGTGGTGCATTTGATCACACGTAGGCCCGTTCCTTTCTTTCTGGGAGGAAAGAACCTTAGTAGGAAAAGAAACTTTAAGAATAAACAAAAAAGCTACTGTCACGATGATCTGACACAGATACAGTGAAAGGAAAGATGAACCACAGCAAGACAGTACCTGCAAGAGAGTACAATGATGCGCAGCACCAGTGTCAGTAGTTAAATGCCTGTGAAGCCTTCGTGGCTTGTTAACAACAGGGATTTCAATTGTGTAGGGCTGTGCTTCAGAAAAGATTGGGAAGACACATCTGCAGCCTGTTGCTTTGCTGTTCAAGGCTCATATTCTGCAGCACTAGACAGAGCAGGATTGCCTATAATGCCAATTAAAAAAGGGAACAAGAAGAGATTTCAAGCACTGAGCCCTGACTACCCATGCTTAACATAATGGTTTTGGACCATTACAGCTAGCTCTGCTATGACAAATCTTTTTTTTCAAAGGAGGCTGTTTCTAGCTTGCAGCAGCCTGTGCTGTTTAACAATTGCTCACATCCAGGACTAGGCTCATACTCCTTTCAGAGACCCGTCCTGAAGGTGTTCCCCAAAATGGTCTCTGGTCTTGCCTGGGACAAACAAAGAGTATGTCCTTAAAAGGCATCTACAGGAAGGTTCTCTGGAGGTAGGGTCTTTGTTTCTTGGCTCTTACTGAACAACACAGTCTGTCACATAAAAAGTACATTATAAAGAAGAATGAGGCAGCTAAAAACCATTCCAGAGACTGAGGACTGAAGAATGCAAAAAACACAAACAGGGAAAACTTGAACATTTCACTGTGTATCTGCAAGCAATGGGTGCCAGAGAAAGGAAAGAAAATCACTTAGAAGCTGCTTTCTGTAGCTGCTTTGGGCATTTAATAGTTTCTAGTTACCTCAGTTAGCAATGGAGAAATATGAACATGCATCACATTTTTGAGGAGTGTAGCGCTCCGTAGAAAAATAAAATTTATGAAAACAGTGTTTTCTGCAGAGTGGAAAAAAGGGAGGGAACAGAGAAGGCTTTGTGAGTGATGTGAAGCTGAAGAGCCAGTTGTGATGTTTCTGTTAGCTAAGTGACAGGAGAGCAGATCTTCCCCTGGTTTTGGTGCAAAATATTCAGGCAACAACTGCATGATATAGGGATCAATTGGCTGTGTTGCTAATTAGATTTATTTCCTGGCTGCAGAAGCAATTGTATAGGCTTAGTGAATAGGACAAAAATGGCAATATGTTCAGCTGGAGACAGGGTGGTGGGAAGCTCTTTAACTGGCTTTGTGGCTGCACTTCCACCCTGAGAAAGGGAGGGAGATGGAGAGACAGGCTGTATCAGTCCCTGAGAGACCTGATGAAAAGCATTTCAGATTTGCCACATGAAGGAACTCACTCATTCCCGTCTTCCATTTCTGAAGCTGTAATAGAGATGGGAATTGGAGCCTGTTTTCCCTAAGCCTCGTGCTAGTGACCTGCTTAGAAGAGGAACAGATTTCTCACAGAGGGGAAGAGCAGAGAAGCCTGATTCAACTGCAGCCAGTGAAGTAGAAGATCCACCTTCCCCCAAACCTTCAGTCTTGTAGAATTTGATAAATATTCTCTTCCAACTATTTTTCCCCCAGAGGCTCTAAAAAGAAAAATTGAGTCCTTAAAATAAAAAAGAGAAATCCAGAATAAAATAATAAACAGAAATCAACATTTTTGTCTCATAAAACTAAACCACAACAACCCCTCTGTTTAGGAAAAACCCTAGAAAAGAAATCAATTTGCAAATCATACCAATGAGGGATTTTTGCTATGAAGCTGTTTCAGTGAGGGAAGACCTTCAGCTATTCTGTCTCAGAGAAATGAGAGGAGGCTTGAAACCTCCCAGAATGAACACGATTGACTGAATGTGTAGAAGTGTATGAAACAAATTTGTTAAGCAGAAATGCCAGCCATTTGCTTATGGGAACTCAGACATGTCGAGGCATAATGGTCTGGCCGTGGTCAATTTGGAGCTGAGGTCCAAAAAGGGACCTTTTTCCAGATACTCATCTCCTCCACCCTTGCACTGGAGGTGGATGTCCCCTCATGGGGTATGACTGTACCTGTAGCTATTCCATTGCTGATTTTTGTCAAAAACATCAGGGTTAATAAAAACACTAGAACAAAACCAAGCAAACCCTAAAAAGAGATGTTGTTTTTAAATATGTTTTTTTAAACCACTTCCTTTTGGCAGGACTAGCTGAGGAGAGGTGAGGTGTTCATTCACATCTGTGAGGAGATTGCAGCTTCTGTGGTGGGACAAGGAGCAGCAGATGGTGGTAACACTTTAACCTGAACCTGCAGCAGCAAGGGGTCCTTCCTCAAGGCGATGCTGACCCTAAGGGGAAGTTCCCTTTTTTTTTGACCTGGATATATATATCATGTAACAAACAGCTTGCTCCCTCCTTTGGTCTGTGCTAGAAAAAATTCATCGCACTAAGTTCAGTCTGATCCTTTCAGCAGACTTACACATTAACCCACCTCCCTCTCCCAAGGACAGTTTAACCTTACAAAGGACCATGATAAATCACCACAATAATAACTCGTTCCTTCTTGTCACCTTTGAGCAATCGGACCTTTCTCTGAGCCTTCCCTTACCACTCAGTTATCTCCAACTTCTCTAAGGCCTTTTAATTTGGGAAAAGAACTTCTAGGAGAGCATTAACAGTTCACTGTTATTCTAGGCCATTAAACCCTCTCAAAAGCTATGATTCTTTTTGAGGACTATCTAATTTTCTACCTTGATCAAGTACCTAGGAGGTCAAGCCTTGCGTTAGGTGCTGTACAGAAATAGAAGCAAATTCCACCTCCTGTATCAGCTAACCCAGTGCAAAATGAGATATTGGATGGATGCAGGAGGACAACAGGGAACTCAGAAATAACAAGTTGTTATTGGTCAGCACAATAGTGAATAGCAGGCTTCTAGTAATCAAAATACCAGATTCATTGGCAGAAGGGAGTATATTCCTGCTCTTCAACCTGTCAGCCATACAAATCACTTACCATATGCCAGACCCTAATCTTAACTTATAAGACATATTAATTCCAAGCTGCAACGTGCTGTTCCATATTAGTCACTGCTCACAGAATTTCTTATCATGCTAATTAAGCCCCAAGATTCTTAAATTCTGTAATCCATGTGCTGTGTTTATATTACAGGACATAGGATTTTAACTGAGCAGCCAGCTCATTATTGCTCATGCTGAGACTATGGGATAATGAGTTATTACTGCTTGCCTCAGGTGATTTCTGAGCCAGGAGGCAGCAGGAAGAGAACTGTCATGCATAGCTGATGGCATTGCCTCACCATGGCAGCATTTAGGAGAGACTGTCATAAGGAGAAGCCTAAACCTCTAGGACAGAAAGCAAAAGGAAAACTCAAGGAGAGAGTTGCGGGGGCCTGAAGTTCTTATTTTCTCATAGTAGAAACAATTAAGCTCAACATTTGTTGGCAGAGCATTAGACATTAGATCAGTCAACATTTCTCCCAAGCAATGGTATTTGATTCATGAAGCAGAAGAAACATCATCATCTCATGGAGAAAAGTCTGACATATATATCTTTTCAGTCTTGGATGTACTTGCTGAGCTGTTACATGCTCCTGACTTCCTTTACAGCCTAGAAATGAGCAAATCCCACCTGCCAACAATTGTTTCTACCCTTTCTGGTTTTTTTTTTATGTTTCAAAAACTCATTCTGAAGTTATAGGGAAGGTATCCTAGAATATCTCTTATTCTCAAGGATGTTTGCACTGCAATCTTTTTCTATGGTAATTACTAGGAAATACTGATTCCAATCCCCCATGAACTGTTTTGTGACCTATGTGAATACGAGTCACCAGATAAAAACATACCTAGGTATTTCCATTATAGTAACGGAACTCCTTGTGGCTACTGCTCACACTTTGTCCTCCTTCTCAGAAGGTTTTGAAATGTTATACCTTATTTTAAAGGGAGAGGGGGATAGGGGTTGGGATGGGACACTGAGTTATAGGATTTAGATACAGAATAAGCAACCTTAGGAAATGAACTCTTACTTCCTTGTCTCCTGGAGCAGGACCTTATTCTCTAAAACATTATTTTCTCAACCTCAAACTCGTTATTCAGACTTCAAAAGACAACCGTCTACAGCTCTCCTCACATCCCATTCCATATCTTTTAATAACAATGTTATATATTGGCATATAAGGATAAGGGTGCATAATTTGTGTATGTTCTGACTGACAACATTTGAAAGAGGGATGAAAAAGTGGGACAACAACATTTTCTTTGCTTTAGACTATAGCAGGATTTTCAGTGCCCTTCTGTCAGTCCCTTCACACTGTCTTTCACAATACCCACAGGAGACACAGTGCAACATCATCCATGGATCCATACATGAGACCATCCCTCCCTACCTCGAAATGCTGATTCCTTCAGGGTATCCTTTCCTAAAGTCAACCAGCCCAAGGCTGGTCTGTTCACCTGGTCATACTCTACACCCACACTGCTGGGGTTTAACTTTGACTGGTGTTCACTGAGCCTTATGCAGGTGTGTTAGGCTATAAGGGTGTTTTGTGGTTTTCAGTTCAAAGGGCTCGAAGTAATGTGAGAGTCATGAGACTGTGAGGGTCAAGAGTAATGTATTGCCCCAGAGCAAGGCTGAGAGGATGTGGGAGATCTCAGGGTTTGATGAAACTCAAGTGAAAAGGAAGGACAACCTCGTGTGGTCTCATGCACACTTCTCAAGATTAGTCATCCTTGGAGTGAACTATCCCATACCTAGCTTTCCCCTCAAGCAGAGCTAGTCAGTTTTCTGCAGAGGAATGTCTATAAACCAGTTAGGGAATTCTATAAACCAACTAACATACTGTTGTGATCAAGGGACCAAGGCCTGTTCAAAAAGATATAGCTAACACATTTGGCACTACTGATGCCTTTAGATGCCCTTAGATGCTTTACTCCAGTAGAGCAATACAAAAATAAATTCCAGGACACAGTTGAGACATTCTACCCTGGGGGATTAACACAGAATAAAGCCATGATTTTACTCATGCCGGATATTGATGTAATAAGCCTGAATCACGTTCTATAATCCTGGCTTCTAAACTGGTTTCCGCTTTAAAAATCAAGGTAAAATATATTCACTTTCAAAAAATATTTTCATCTCTTTCTCCAAGGACAGCATTGCTTTTCAGACAGTAAGCAATAGCATTATGAAACCTCTAAAAGAAAAGCCAGTGAGGAGGTTCTTCATTTATCTGGAAATAATTTGTGCTCAGCAGGTCACAGGGCTGATAGCCTTGCCTGACCTATCTTCTGTCTGATTAAATAAGACAGCACCTTCCGTTGAAGGTAATATAACACATCTAGCCCTCCTTTTTAACTAAATCATAATCTGTTGTGAGGTGTGAAACCCTCCAAGATTGTCACCAGACAGAGTGACAGTTTGGGAATAAAGCCATTATAAGATTTCAACAACTCCAATGCTTGTTTAGCTGAGAGACACTTCTCAGAGCTAGAAGTAGTATCGCTAAGATATTCTTAATTTCTCTTGGATCCTGGAACAACAAAAGGTGTCTAGTGTGCATGAAATAAAACTGACCTGAAAAAAATTAGTATAACAGCTAAACTTCCATTTCATCTAGCTACTTTAAATTATTTATCACTTCTAGTACAATGAGACCTACTATTCCCAATCAAACCAAGGCTGTTGATTGTATTATAAAATAAATAGCTAATTGTATAAAATAACACAGGCTGTAAACAGTGGGCAAAGTAGGTGGACAATGGAAAATAAGACAGAGAGTGAGCAAATGGGCATAAAAATTTGGATATCCCAGGGTGTAGGCACTGCTTAAAGTCAATCAGCAGCAGTAATCATGGCTGATAGAAACAAAATTATTCTGGAATTACTGAAATAGAGAGGGATGATTGACTGGTGTGATGTGCTTTGTCTCTGCTCTGCTTACTACTAGCAAGGAAACAATTATTAAAAATTAACCATTTATACAAGTGATAGACAATCAGCAACACTAAATACTGTCCCCAAGTTCCCATATCCTCAGACCTCTCAAAATTCTGTCAAAATAGATGTTATCTACAGCATTGCCCAAAAGGCCAGCGATTTCTGCCTATTTCAAACGAATATGTGTTATCCAATTTACTGAAATCAATCTGCATGTGCAGATTAATTTGGGGCTGTAGATCTGTGAGTGCATCTCAATTTCCTCAGTAAGAAAAGAAAATGAAATCATGTCAGGAAGATAGACCAGCTGTAAGAAAAGGAGAGCTAGCTGATAGCTGTATAAAGGGCCCTTCAGGGCTATCACGTTTACTAAATTTAAAAGGCTTGCAATCACGAAAGTGTGAGAAGAAATCTCCTTTTATGAAAGCACAATCCAGAAATGTCTATGGAGTTCAAAAACAGAAGACAACATTTGTCAAGCCTGATTTCTTACTTCTTAAAAAAACAACCTGAGGGTTCCTAGGCTGGAGCTTGATGTTTGAAATGGCAACTTTCTAAATACTACATGTTTATAATTTAGCAACGATTGAGGAACTTGGCGTCAACTAACTGCTGAGTTTAGCACAGCTCCCTGACTTTCAGTCTGCCATTTGATTCGCTTTTTATAAAATCAGCACAGTAAACAATTTTTCTGCTTTTCTAGGGTAAGTTTATTTCCCTTACCAAAGGCTCCTTGTTCTCAGCCACCACACATAAAGACATACAAACTGATGACTCTCCTTGCTCCCCTGTTTCGGGAATACCCTCGCTTGCCTTCCTCCCCTGCCTGCCAGCAGTGCTGTGTGTTCCTTTCATTCTTTCCATACCGGAGGCTCTGTGGAGAGTGATCTATCCTGTTAAAATGTCTTTAAGCAGGCTGAATGTAATTACCTGGACTGGAATATATCCAGGACTGTGGATTTAACAGCCATTAAAAATCTTGTTAAACATTTGTCATACCTTCTTAAATCGCCACACGCAGTGACAGCTTGGCATCTGAAAGATGGTAATTCAGAACAGCACTGCTCTTACACCAGTGTATTTGCCCTCAAACAGTGAAGAAGTAAATGCCCCAGTCATGGGGACAATGTGATGGATGATACATCAAGAGACTTTGCAATTCTCATATACTTTGCACCCAAACATCTAAAGAGCAGCTAAATTAAGCCTTGACAAACCTTTAAGTTTGGTAACTAACTGTTAGTTTCAGCACAGGAAGACCAGCGAAGTGACTTGTCAAAAGTCACCGGGCAAATTTACAGCAGAGCAGGGGATGGAAATTTCCTGGAGAGCTCACCTCTCCTCCACAGTGATGTCTCCTCACCAGGGACCCAATGCCCAAAGCTCTACAAACACTTCAAACACAGAAATAAGCTGGTAAGGAGCCCCGTGGTCCTGACTTACACTAAGGTGTGAATGAAAGATTTGTGCCTGAAAGACACAGTTCCTGAATCTATTAATTATGGTAAATAAAGACACCCACAACTAGGAAAACTTAAGAGAAATTGTTGTCAGAATCTACTTCTCACACCCACCCCTTACCTTCTGCCTCATTTGGGTGTCCTTTTTGAAAAATCTCTGACACCAACACTTCCAGGTCACTTTCCATGAGCAAGGAATCCAGGCTGCTCATGGGATAAATGGCCCAAGTATGCCAGGGTGTTGTGGGTGGATTGCTACAGCATAAGCTCTGACTGCTTGATATATTATAGGAGAGAGAGTCCAAGTTGACCTTTCAATACAGTGTTGCATGAGCGTATTTGAAGAGGAAGAATTGTTGGGAAAAAGCTGTTTGTTGTGGAAATGCTGATATATAACTGGTTTTGTTTGTAAATTAACTTGCAGATGACCCCACCATCTCTTCCTGCACAGCTGGTGCAACACATGCTGTGAAGGGAATTGACCTGTTATTCCTAGAGTGTAAGCTATTCAATTATGGTACTTACAAATGGTTTCATGACTGTAGCTCATTGCCAGCAGACAGCTTCTGCTTTATAGGCTCATTTTTAATATGCATTTCTATTAAAATGAGATGTTGTAGCATGATCCAGGAAGTGGATAATAAATCCTAAGTTAAACCTCATAGCTACTTACACCATGCACCAAGTGCTAATAGGGAAAGCAATGCACTGTAGACAAATAAAAGAAAGTGACTCTATTCTAAGAAAGCGACTTATCTCTGGGCTTGCATTCTCTATGTTCTGAGCCTATGATAAGCATTACTGAATGTAGCACTGGTGAATGATTCTTCAAATACTTGGTGCCAGTGGTATTTGCTTATACAGCTATATTTGTTAATCCACTGAAGTCCTATGTAAGGGAATTCTTAATTACTCTTACCCACAAGGAGCTTGTGACCTTCTTCAAGACTGGCTGCCTTCACCATTTGGCTGAAAGAAATTAGGTTAAATGAGAGTCATACTCCCTTCATAGTTTGTCTGGCTATATGCTTAACCTTGAAAAAGCCCATGTTTCCTTTAGAAAACAGAGAAACACCAACTTAGCTTCATTGCTTAAAGCATGTTGGACCCTTGATTTACTTCTGAGCCTATTAAGGGTCAAGTGCATGTGCTCATCGCAGTGCACTCTCTAAAAGGAGCTTTTGTAGGTAAGGTACAGCAATCTTTACCTTCTCTGAAAAAAAAAAACCCTGACAGCCTTTCAAACAAAAAGAATCAATCAAACAAACAAGCAAACCCAAACGCCAAATAAAGAATGGAGTATGGCAAAGAGGTGAAAAAGAAAGATCTGTTTTAGGGAAGTACTAGGAAGGCGTGTTCAGCTTAGGTAAAGAAAAGAATGAGATTTGCAGAACATGGAAGAAGTATGAAAAGAAGACCACCCTAAGATGAGATAAAGCAGGTTCAAATACTGTCTGCTGTGTAAGCTATAAGGAAAGATTTAAAAGTCAGCATTTCCCATACTTCTATCAGAGATTTATTTCACTTAATCATCCCAAAATAGGCATCTAGAATTAAACTAATTGTTCTCACCTTATAGCCAGTTGAAAGGCAGGGTGATTTATTCCAAGGTAAAAGGAAGGTAAAATATATCACCTTCTGTAAATCAGTCTCCATTACCTACTGAGGGAGCCTTGACAAGTGTGTCAGATACAGGTGTCTGAGCTGTAGACCCCTAAAGTGAGCTGAGACCAGCCCCACCTCATTTAACAGACATGGCCTGATAGTGGTTAGATAGTTACCTTAAAACAAAAGTGCTGTTAGCAAGGGACCAAGCTGAGCCTGATGATCTGGGAGAGCAAGAGCTAATATAGGGACTGGACTGTGTAAGAGCTTGGTTCAACCAGTTAGTTGGTTCTCAGTGATCTGATATTAGAACTCTACATTGACCATGACTTGTAGTCAGATATGTGAAAAGCAGTTATTTATAATCTATAACAGTCATTTTACATTAGGAAGGATTAGCTTGGTGAACTTGAAAACCATGAGGGATGCAATTTTTTGTTTCACCTTGGTTTAATTCCATCTGAGTCAGTATTAAATTAATTTTGATAAAGTGCCTGATTACAGTGGGAACAAAAGCAGATGATGCTAAGCTTTTCTGGAGATCTTATATATCCCTATCTGATTGTTCACAAAATTCATGCATAATTTTACAATCAGATGACCATCTGTACCTTTTCCCCCCATTTAGTCACAACAAAAATGATAGGGTTCAACCCTGCCAAAGTGTTGTGCTTCAGATAAATTAGTGTAGAAATAATAAGAATAACAGATACAGTGTAAACAACAACAACAACAAAAAAGAATTAAACATTTTAGTTTAATGCTGCTGCCTAGTAATGCTTGGAGCTCATCCCGAATGGGATCAAGATAGGGAGAGGGATTTGAAGATAGGGAGAGGGATTTGGTGTGGGACCTTTGTAAATAATTAAGAGTTCATTAGCACTAATTTCCATTATCAGCTGTTCCTCCAATAGGATAAATTTCCTGCCTTGAAAAAGGCAACTGTTCACTAGCTCTGTAAACCAATTGAGATCGGGTGTGTACCAAGACAGGAGAAAACACCATTTGTGATGCTTTTCTATTCACTGTAAATCAACAATATAGTTTCTTCTTATATGGCTTATCTCTGTTTCCTCAAAAAATGGAGACCTACTTTGCTTTTCTTTTCCATTGTGCTCATTGATCAATTTCCACCACTGCCCATTTCATACATTAATCACCTTGAGAACTGGAACATTGTTCTCTTTTAGACCCCAGACAGCTCCACTGTCTTTCTTTCTCTTTCCCCTGTACTAACTAATCCCAGGTTCTTTACCTGGCTGGTAAACTGCAGCTGATCTAATTAGTTTCAGACCAAATCTCTTGTAAACTCTGCAAGGCCCTTTCATAATTTTTTTGTCCTAAACAGATTATGTAACTTTTTACTTTGGTGAGCAAGTCAGAGAAGGAATTATTGCTTTGTCTTGCCTTTATCATCTATACTTATCTTTATCATCTTTATCTTATCTTTGTCTTATCTTTATCTTCTTGGAAATGTACTTTCCCTTTTTGTTCTTTTTCATAGCTGTACTGACTTTACCAGCGAAGAGCAGCCTTTTGCTGCCAAAGTGAATGCTCAGGACAAGCTCTGCCACAGAGTCGGGGAGCTCAGTGTTGATGGCCACTGTTGTTGCTATGATGCAATCAATTATCTTAATTAACGAGGAGACCCCAGACCTGCCTTAATGTCAATAAGGTCAGAATCCAGCCTTTTCCTGTGACTAGCTCATGTAACTTGTCACTTATTTCAAAGCTTGTGCAAACTGACAGATGGAGGGGCTTTCTCTGTCTACACTATCAGTAGGACCTCATGCTTAGACTTGGAAGGCCTATCTCAGCAGACCCAAGTCTGTAAGAAGCTGAAGGGGCAAATGTCTATGTGGAATTTATCACAGCTCTGTACTAAACACAGGGAATGCACAGACAGGCTCTGAAAAGCATTGCCTGCCTTTGCAGACTTCTGGGCACTGGTGCATAATGTTAAACAAGGTTAGCTGGAATATACCGAATTTCCTGAAGAAACACAGACAGCTCTCACTCATATGATGTTTCACTTAACTGGCATAATCATTGGCATTGGGCTCAAGCGGGCAAGTTCTGAGATGGGATGGGGCTGTCCAGATCTGTGTGTTTTCATAGCCCAGCTCCATATTTGTGAGACCAATTCCACCCTGGCCAAGATGGTGGAAGAATATCCTCCTGTGCCCACCTTCATTGCAGGTTCCCTTGCTGCAGATGTGGGTTAGCCTCCTGCTGCTTTCCAGGAGTGATTAGCCAGGGTCTTATTTGTTCTTTAAAATACTCAGACACAAATTGCTCCAAACTGTTGATTTATCAGAATGTCTACTTTTAGTACCTCATCTTTTTTATCCTCTACAGCTACTGCTGGAACTGAAGGAAACAGTAGTTAAATACACCAATTGATTTTCATGTCAAAGTGTAAATGTCCTGACAACAGTAGCCTAGAGAGAAAAGAAATAACAAGGTTCATACATTTGTGCCATGTGAAAAGCCACAAACTGTTTCTTTCTATAAAATGATGACTTAAATTTGTTAAGGTATTTTCCACCAAAAAATAAATGCATAGTTAATAAGGTGTGAATCTTCACTACCAGAACAGTGGTGAAGATGTTGCATGCTTAAATGTGCTACTTTGTTTCAAAGTATCACCTTAAAAGATCCAGCAGAAATAGGTGCTCTGTAGTGCTACAAGCACAACAAAAATTTAGTAAAAGGCCATTGGTCATAAGACAGTGACAAGAGAGAGGTATTAGAAAGAAGTGAAATGATACAGAAACATGAAGTGACTTGCTCTGTGTGATGCTGGGACCCCACATCTCCCAATGTCCCTTGGAAAATCCTACTTAAGAAAGAACACAGCCCTCTGCAACAGCAGTCAAATATAAAGGTCTCATTCTAAACTTCTGAGCCAGCCATTTCCTCCCCAAAATTTCCAAGCTGAAAGCATTTCTAATGATATAAAGTTTGTAACAGAGAGCTCTGTTCCGGACCATCTGTGTGATGAGTCATTTGCAAAGCCCTTTGTCTGCTGTTCATAAGAAGTCAGAAACCTTCATTTTTGTTCACACCGATTGGCACTTCCTGGAGTCACAGCACTGAGACCAAGTCCAGAGTGCATAATGACAGCCTGCGTCATGCAAGCAGGCACCAAACATGTTGGCTGAGCCTCAGACAGTTTGAAGAGGAAACGCACCTCGGCAGTGAAGTGCGTTAGTTTTGGGTTCATCTTTTTTACATTGAGCTCTTACATATGGCATGTATCTTCACAAATGAGTCAAAGTTGAAGTAGTTACTGGGTGTCGACATACATTACTTCAAAGCCTACTTAAAAGAAATTAAGGGTTCTTCACATCCAGCGTGATTGTCACATTTGGCTCATGCTACATATTGAAGTATGAGGAGAGCACAACCTTGGGTGATTTACACCCCAGGCTTTCTACTGGCCTGTGTTTCAGCATCCTTCAGCCCATTTAAATTGTACCTGTGCCAGATGCGGATGAGTGCTATCTGGGACAGCTCTGGGAGTTCTATTTGGGGCTCTGTAGGATAGAAGCAAGCAGTGGCTACTTCAGAGAGGACTTGAATCCTGTCTTTATTGACATCCTCTGTCCCATTAAGCAGCTCCAACTGGAGAACAAGGATAGGTGTTCTTGTTTTGCTGTGCCCTCTAAAAAGGCAGACTTTCCTTTCCATGGGCCTGGTGATGCAAAGATTCATCAGTAGAACCTAGGATGGGATTAAGCTCTATTGCCACCATATAAACTTCAGGATGAGCTGAAGGAATTCCCATTGGCTTCCTTTGCTCTTGCTCTGCTGAAGCCATGGCTGTTTTTGGGTGCTGGTACCTTCACTTTTGACTGCAGTATTTTGTCCATAGTTCCTATTTAAATTTTCTGCCTATGGCTGTATTATTTTTAATTTGAGTGAGTCTGTTACTCCCCATCAGTCTTTCTGTGACTTTTCAAAGAAGGAGCAGAAGCAGGAAGAAGGCTCACATGCTGCTGAGATGAACTCAGCTGAACTGGCCTGAAATCAATTTGCTTGCAACACAGTTTGACGTTTTAACAAAACAGTGGCAAATAACTATCATTTCACTTTTATTGTGCTAAGAATGGGAATACAGTGACTAGAAAATGGCATCTCCATTGCACCTGGAGAGCTGGGGCAGTGGGAACGAAGGAATCTGTAAGTTGATTTTGATTTTGCATTTAAATGCCACTTTTTTCCCCACTAGGGTTGCTGAATGTCTTTAATTAAAGAAGTGTGTTTTTAATTTACATCTTGGCTTTTGGAGAAAGAACTAGTTAGAGAAATGAAAAGAAAGAAGCCTGGTCTAGTTGCAGGTCTCAGCAGGCTGTGTGTCAATAGTGATCTCCAGGATAACATTTTTATTTCTATAAGATAGATCTCTTCCTTTGTTACACAACTTCCTTAGTAATTATACATAATGACTGCAGTTTTACATAATGGCAACACTTATATATAATGGCTGCATAGGCCACGACAGCTTAACTTCTACTGTATTGGTCTTTTAGCTTTCAATTGTATAATATTTAAGGAAAGAAAAAGACAATATACACATCAGTGAAGAGCTAGCATTAAGGCATGTCTTTACTCTTAAATAACAAATAGTGTGAATCTGTTGGAAGAACAGGAATAAAATTGTCTCCAAATTACTTTAAAATGCCAGACTTCAAGCAGTAAGGGCCACTTGCCAAGCACATAAGTTGTCCTTGCTGTGTGAGAAACACCGGAGCCTGGGTACACAGCAGAGCACCCCAGCTCTAGGAGTTGTCCAGCTTGCATCCACTTCTGCAAGTCAGCTCCCTTAGAAAAAATACCTTAGCTTTATAATTCAAGCATAGGTGGACAGCATAGAAAAACAAGTGTTCATCTAAAAGCTGTAGGGGTGAAATTCCCACCTGTCAAGAAAGCTGATGGTCCATACACATGCAGGTCAAGAAGTTTCTTCCTCCCAGGATCTGCTGACATGTGCTCCTAGTCTGAATGGACGTTTCCCAGGGGCTTCAATTTTAGAGGTCAGTGAATGACCTTCCTCTACTTGGGCAGGGTTAACACCTCTCTGAGTGCCAAGCAGACATAAAGAACATAGTTAAATAACTCACTGGTTCTGCAGTATCGTGTCTGTGGTCATTTTTATGTGTGCTGCCCACAGCTGCACTTTTTTATTTTATTGGAATGATTTTGCAGTTCTCCAGAAAGTGCAGAAAAGACATTGCAGAAGGGTTGGCACATTCAAGGAAGCAGGAGAGGCTGAGAAAATGGATAGCACTACTAGCATCAAGGAAAGGGGATCCCAGCCTTTGGAGATCTTAAAAGCCCTGCAAGATGTGGGAAGGGTTGTCTATCAAAACCTTAAAAATCACACAAAAAAATAATGTGTTGCCAAGGGTTAGAACAATTTCTCAAGTATATTCACTCTGGATGTATATACAGCCATTGGTTCATGAAAGGGGATACAACACACCACACAGGTCTGGCCTCATTAGAGGGGCATGCGTAACTCAGATCTCAATGAAGGCTACCATCACCATCTGTGAGGCATGCGTCTTATAGCTCTGAAAATGAGATATCTCTGAAAATGTGACAGCTCAATTCCATGGCGTCTTGCCCTTTGGGAAGCTGAGGCTCTGGAGCAGGAAGATGAGCTTTTGAACTAGGGTCTCAGAAGTGTGAGGAAATGTGCGGAAGGAAAACAGGCCATTTCTTCTACACGATGCTCCTCTTATAAACATTTCCTTACTTGTTGAGTACAACTAAGTCTCTTCTGCTTATTTTGGTCTGCTTTGACCAGTGCTTCCACTGCAACATACATCCTGAGCAGCTTTCATACCCATCCCAGCATTTTTAACTACTGAATGAACAAATACTCGGCTGATTTTTTCCTCAGTCCCACTGAGAGGACATATTGCATTTGCTTAATGGGAAGATGTACTTTTTCTCCCTCAGTTTTGCCTTCCAATTTACCAGCACGGTCATTTCCTGAGCCTGGCACCAATTGGTAGTCTCTGTTTTGGAGTGCAGTGCATCTGCCCAGCCTACTGCAGACAGACCTATGCTCCCTCCCCTTGCTTTCAAAGATGCCAGGACATGGGGAAGGATTATCCCAAGGGCTGTCTAATGCTATTAATCAGCTTTGTGGTCTCTTGATGGGTACTGCTGCTTTGGATCAGAGCTGGCTGCGATCCAGCTGGCACAGAGCAATGGGAGGAAAGGTCCTCACCACTTCTACTGAGCCTTAACAGTGCTATCTGAGGACCTTCAGGAACTCCATTAAGGTAAGGTAAATTGAGTTAATTATGCATATTAATCATGCTTATTAGTGTAGTGCCTAATGAGGGTATACAGTCCTCCTTTTTACCAGGCGTTCGGCAAACACACAAGAGCTTACTGACTAAATAGGAAGACATCATATGTAGGAGGGAGGGCGTGAAAGCTCTGAGATATATTTTAAAAACCTACCCGCAAAAATTGTTTATTTGTTGTCATGGATTTCCACCTCTCTTCATTCACATCTGATTCTTACCAGTAAAATCAGAGAAATCCTTTGCCAATAGCTTATCACCTGCATGACAATGTGCATGTTACATGATTCATACAACAAAACTTGTACCTCTACAGTGCTCTTGTTTCTATAACTAGGGCTAGTCCAGACACGGTTATACAGATCTCTCGTGTACAGGCATCACAGGACTGGAAGCCAGCCTCTTCTTCCTGGCTGCCCACTGCCCTTAAAACTGACAATGTGTTTCGAAATTCCCCATTCTCCTGCTGTGCCCCTTTGTGAGTGGAAAAGTCAGAAGCTGCAAGAAATACAGTGAAATTTATTTTTGGATCAGTGATATAAATTCATCCTCTGAAACCAACTATAATGTAGTTCTGGGACTAATTGATTCTGGATGCCTTGTGGGATCCAGATCAGGTTTGGATCCTTCTGTTATAGATCCAACATTATTCCTACAAATTTTGCATTTTTAGACAGCCCTATGTGTTCTCATACCACATCTCAGGGCTCACAACACCTGTCATGACTTTCTCGTCACAAGAAACAGAATTCTGAAGGGCTTCAGAACAGAAGTTTGAACTCCAAAAGTCGTCAAATCAAGCCTCAGTGATGTCAGAGGGTCAGAGGAGCACTATACAGGACCCAGAGAAGAGGCAAGGCCATATGTTGTGTGGTGCTACCATAGCCAAACCACTCTAGCAGTCCTAGCCTTGACCGGTGTGGACTATTATGCACCATTTGGGGCCAAGCTTTGGGGCCAAGGATGAGACTAGGAGAGATTAAGAGATATGAAACTCGGATATAGTCACTTAGAACATATTAGAAGAGGCCCATGAAACTGACTGGAGGCTCTTCAGGGACCAAGAGCTCTTCAACATTTAGAAGAACCAGATGAAGAGCAAAACAATGAAGAAAGTGAATTCAGTAAGAGGAAACTTAGGTACATATGCTAATACATGATATTTTCCTTTATGGGGTTAAAGCCTTTGTATTTGCCCCTATCTCCATTTTCTAAGGCAACTGTATATGGTTAAAAAAAAAAAATAATAAAAAACTACCCAAGAAGTGTCCAGCAACCTTTCAAATGTAACTTTAATTTGAAAATATTTCCTGCTTATAAACAAAACTTCCGAAGAAATTAATCTAGAAGCCATCTTCTTTTGGCAGCAGGCTAGGTCATTGGCTCCAAGAATGTTAATATATTAAAAAAAAAAAAGAAGAGTTCATTGTTACGTTAAAATGGAATATAAGGAAGTGGATACTTAAGTATGAACATAAAGTGTGCAGGAAATATAAAATAGTCTTCGTGAGCAACCTACTGACTGGCTGATTTTGCAGCAGAAACTTGGAAACCAGGAGTATAAGGAACATAGGACATAGTGCAGGTGACAGAGTTTTGTTTCTCATTCTTGCCTTCCCATGTGGCTGACAGGAGATCCATCGGGGCTGACAGCTTTGTGCTCTGTTTGGCTGAGATTCACCTAGTGATTCAGCAAGTATGTTATAAACTCCTGTGCCATACGAATCAATCCTCCTTTCCATTGCATTCAAACTGGAAATACATCTGCTATTGAGTGACAGCAATGGGAAAGAGCAAGTGCTGTAGTATGAAAGAGGCAGGGGCCAGAGGAGGGAAGGAGAGATGTTGCTTTGCCTTGGCCTGCGAAGTCCCAGGGACATGCCCGTTGGGCCTGCCAGAAGCTTTTGTTCCTCCATCAATGAATGTCCCTTTCTCCTCTGGGAGAGTCTGGTTAGCATGGTCTACAGTACAGTCCTGGATGCCTTCACAGATATTTCTATGAATTCAAGGCTTTTTTCTGTCTTGCACTTCCCTTGTGCTCTGACAAACCTTTCTATGCCACCTCAGGATTTACTCTACTGTCTCACTGCTGTGAAAAACTAGACAACATACAGGCTGAGGTGATCCTGAGCTTTTTTGGAAGTATGTTTTCTGTTTGTCACCCTTAGCAGTGATGCAGATTCCACCCAGTTCAAGTTTAGCAATATTTACACTATTCTGGCTGTCAGACCCAGGTTACCAAATATTTCACTGTCTCACTATGCAGTGTGTAACATGCAAAGCTATCACCTCTTGATCTCCATCAGCTTAAACAGCATTGATGCTTTGGGTGGATGGGAAGTCCTCCACCATATCTTCATGACACCATTCTGCCATCAATCCATTGGCTTTTTGAGCAGTGCTGTACTCCCCCTGGTTCAGGTTCGTAACTGGCATGAAAAGTCACATTAGCAGAAATTTTTCCTCTCCATCAGAGATGAGACTGATTTGACTGGTGATGTTACAAAATGATTAGATGACACTGGGCTATGATAAATTAGAAATGACAGAAGGCGGATTAGGGAATTAGGCTGTTTTCCTTCCCAGGTCTTTTTCAATGGACTGTGCTGTCTGGTTGGGCATTATCAACATCTTTCCAGGTGTCTAACAGACCTTGTGCATCTTCTAACTCCTCTCTCCCAGCTCTTCAAGGGGCAGTAATCCACATAATGGCTTCAGGAGAGTCCCAACTCCTCTAGCAGTCAGGCTGTCTCTATCTTGCCCATCCACACCATTTGAAACAGGACTGACCAACAGATTAATGTCAGTTGTGGCAGACAGCCCAGCACCTCTCAGAACCTCCTGGAGCCTGAGCCAAAAGGTTATAATCCTTTGCTCCTCATTACCTGCACTTAGCCAGTCTCTTGTACTGTGTATCCTGCAACCTCTTTGCCGACACCACTTCCTACTGTGTGCCCGTCAAGAGCTTTCCAACTGATTAATTACTTTGTTGATACACTGAGCATGGTGGCAAACCCAGATCATTATCAGGAACATGTGTTTGGTTTGTGCTATGTAAACTGAAATACTCTGTTAAAGTATTTCCTATTCTCCTCTCTGTTTTACCACAGGAGTTTTGTAAAGCCCTTATTTGGTCCTTTGACAGCACAGAGATATCATGCCTGCTAGTCTAGTGTCTACCTGCATTTCCATCATTGCAGGATGCCTATCATATTCTTTTCCATGATAATTTGTTCAGGTACAGAAAATTCTCTGCTTTGATTTCACATACCTGTCTCCTGTGAAAACCTCTGCTAGTCACCTACCTCACACCCACCAGCATTTTGAAGGATTCTCCTCCTTCTGACCTCATGCCGCTTGTTTCACTGTGTGCTGCTGTTTTCATCGAGGCCTGCTGTGAGTGCACATTGCTGATACGTCTGAGCTTTGATACCCCAAACTGTATTGGATTTATCAGCATTTGTTTCAAACCTGTACCTCCTGGGTAGTCCCAGAAACCAGCAGGCCATGAAAGGCCAACACTGTGGATCAACGTAACAAACTATTATATCCAAAATTCATGTGATACAGAGCGAACAGTGGTCAATCACACTGGATTATGTGGATTTTATTAGTGCTAGTTAACATTTATACTTGACTAATGGTCAGGCACTCTGATCAGAATTGAGAAGCAGTCTTAAACTCTACAGGGAAGGAGACAGAGCTCCTTCCCAGACACCCAGAGCACCCCAGAAGAAGCTGCCCCATATATTCACTGTGCTATGGTTAATCACATGCATAACTGTAAGCAGAGTCAGGGATCTTACCTGATCACAGGTTTTTTTCTGGTTAATCTCAGTAAGAGCCTGGCTTGTGCCAAATTCAGTGTAGAATTAAGACTAATAACTCACCCCATTGACTCCCAGTTATGATGTGTGTGATTTTGTATTGAAATTCCTTTTTTCTTTCTCCTGTTCCCAGTTCCATGTATGGTTTCTCCTTACTCTTTGGCTGAGTATGTATGCAAAAGAAGCCCTGACACAGACCTGAAGAGACCAGCCATGACCATGCCAAGCAGTCCACACATGCAAATTTAGTTTTGGAGAGTTTTCTACATCCAGCTGGAACAGATAACTTTGCATCTCTGTTGAGAAGATATGGAGGACTTTGCTGTTTGGAATGTAAATTGGCACACAAATGTAGAGACTTGGTTCCTGTGTTTTGTTTATCTTAGGTTGTCTGAAACCTTTGGTTTATCAGTTTGATGCTCACCATCATTACAGGATACCCTACAAGGGGAAAGAGCGTGTCTGCAGCCTTTTCCATCTGCAAGAAGGCTCCAAAGTGAATGGTTATGGCAGTTGTACCTTAACTTTTATGACATTTTAAGCAACGTGAGTGTGTTCATCTCCATGTTTCAAGCTGCTTAGACTGTAATTTTACTTCCTGGAAGGATTCTGTCAAATAGCTTGCAAAACATTTCCCAGAGACAACAGAGAAAGGGATCAGTTACCAACAGCTAGCCTTCAAACAGCCCAGCAAACCATCAGTAGTACAGCATCTGGTCTACAAATGATAATCAGTGTTGATGTGGAAAAATTTTGCATGTAGCCACCGTTTTATTTAAGTTTTAGTAGAGTTTCTACAGTTAACCTCAACTCGTACAAAGATTCAATCATTCATTACCCTGGTAAAAGTTTCTTACATTTAATTTCTGGTTCTAACTTTTAAAATTAAATCAATAAGGCTTTGTTCAATGAAAAACTTTTAAACGCAGGCATAACTGTAAACTTGGGAATAGTCTAATTGACTTCAAAGGAACTAAAAGGTGCTTAAGCACCTTGCTGAATTAATAACTAATTGCATTATAACTTCAGGAATAAACTTAGTTTCATTTGCAAGTTCAGTATAATTTATTCAAACTTCCAATTATAGATGGAATGTTCAGATCTGTATGAATAAACACAGTGGCATATCTGAAATTGCAAATTAAAGCCTGCATGAGGAAAAGAAAACTAGCTTTAGATATACAGGAAGAAGCCAGTCTAATACAATTTCAAAAGCTCCTCCACAAAATTGATGTTTCTGCCTTTATTCTTGCAAGCTGAAAGATTATAAGGACTGACAGTATAAAATTACAAAGATAGGAGGAATAAATGAACTACTGGAAAGGAATGAAGGGTCTATTCAAAAGACAGTTCCTTTTGCTTTTTCTGCTGAAAAGGTTTCTGTTACTTCTCATATACAAAAAAGACTGTAAATTTTTTTCTTATGCAATATTACGTACAGAAGAAACAACAAAAAAGTTTTGATGGTACTTGAACAGATTTCAAGAAGTCTTGCAGTGTGCTATGAACAGATAATACATTTGTTAACTGAGGGAGAGTAACAAGGCATTTTTTTCTTTACCAAACCCAGATAAAATGTAACCAAATTGCTGGACTAGTTAGATGATAGCCTCTCCTTCTTCCTTGTTCCCAAGGACAATGGAAACTTTCTTCCAGTGCAAAAGCTTTTTTGGCTGGAATCTTTGTGAAAGATTTGGTTATCTTGAAAATCCTTTGAAAAATGAAAGTTTGACAGAAAACTTTAAACTGTGATATTATAATAGGTTCGTGTTGTTAATTCAAACATGAATGCTTAAGGAATTGACCTGGAATCATCCCTTTAAATAAGCATTTGCAGAACCATGTCTTTTCTTTGCAAAAAAATCCCCATCACATGTATCAGAGGCCACTAATATTCCTTGCATACTCATTTTAAGAAGCGTTTAAAATAAGGGAAGATAATTCAGCTAATTTCAACTGCCGCATGATCCCAGGGCAGTAAGGCTTGGGCTAATTCAATCATTTTGATGAGTTTACATCCAAGATGAATATGGTTTATAAGAAGGAGTAAAGCTGAGTTTCTAACTACTATGTTGACTAAATTCCACACATTATTCACCACTGTTGCAAATACATGACTTCCTTCCTGTGCCGTTGCAGTTACCTGAATGCGGTTATCAAAGTCATGTGTTATTATGATGTATGGTGCAGTAAGCTGGGAGAAGATTTTCTACATAAATCAAAATAGCTGGAGGTTTGCAAGTTAGCCTAATTTACATCAGGGTCCCAACCTGCAAGAAATAAAACAATAAAAATATCTTTTCTACTTTTTCAATTATTTCAAATGTTGCCATAAGCAACTGGAGAAAATTGCTTTTCCATTACTGAAGACAAAGCATATGGACTGCTGAGTGTGGGTGGCAGGAGGCATTTGGAGAAGGGGCAAAAGTCATTTACAACATCACTTTGTACATACCAAAACCTATTTTGGTATTCTGCAAAGGGCAGATAAGAAAGGCCTATTGGGCATCTCCTGTCTCTAAGGGATCTCTTTGTGATGTCTCTTTTCTTGTGTAGTAACTACCTCACCTGCTACAGGCAACCTTATATATGTTTATTTTCTGCAGAATACAATCCCAGCTTTTTGGTCAGATAAGATAGGTAGCTGCCAGCTGAATAATGGGAAGGGCTATCATCAGGTTGCACTGATGGAGCTGACATTTTCTGTGCTGTAGCAACTACTTTTTCCTTCTCAGGAGCAAGTACATTACAGCATGAGACTTAACAAGCAAGTGATCTAGTTTGAGTATTTACAGGGTTTCCATTAACCCAGGTTTCTCATACAGGAACTTGAATCACTATGCTGCAATTAAAGAAAATCCCTAAGCTGCTATGGATGGGGCACAAAGGCTCAGAGAGTGAATCAGCCTGCATGTCGCAGCACTGCCTTCAGCTCTCTGAGTCATCCTGAAGCACCTACATGTGAGGTGGCATGGAGCATGTGAGGCAGGGGGACAAGTTCATGCTTTAGCATACCCCGCCACACATCCTGTTCCTGCTGGACCTGGCTGGAGGTCTCCATGGCTCCTGTCTGCCCTGTTTCTTCCTTGGTACAACCAGGGCATGAGTTTAAGCAAACCCAAGTTTAACCCTAAGATGAAGCAATGGGGCTGCAAGGACATGTCCCAGAATGAGTAAACTGGGTTCCTGGGTAGGCAGCAGACAGGGATTGAAGTCTGAATCAGCAACAAGTATTTAACACTTACTGCAGTCTGTAAGCCCAGATATTGCCTGAGGACCTGGGCCTGGCTGGTGTGCACAGGGCAGAGGTCTGCAGGAAGAAATGACTGGCAGATAGGCCTTCTGAAACACCAGAACCCTTCCTGAGGGACCATCCCTTTTCCTTTACAATAGGACTCCCAGCTCTCCCATTTAACTCCTGTCAAATCCCAGAGGACCTGGAGAAATGATGAAAGAGCTACGTTAAGGCTGAAACCCCACGCATGATACAAAGGATTTGCAAAAAAGTGGCATAGGGACAAAACCAGGCAGTGTACCCTGAGTCCTTCTGTCTGAAGATGTGTTTGTAAGGCTTGTTAGGAGCTCTGGGTTTGAGCACTACCCTACTTTCCCTGAACATCTTTAATTTCTTAAATCTCGGACTACAATGCCCAGTCTGGACCCTTCCTGAGCCCCTAGAAATGGTATGTCAAAAGGCTACATTTCAGACTTGTCGCATGAACAGCACTGGTGATTTTTCTATCATAAAACAAGTTGTTAAGACCTGATACTGAGATCTGAACATGGAAATTGCAGGCTGCTTTGAGAGAGGAATTGGGGACTTCAGCCTCTCTTAAAAGCTCCAGGGAGTACTGAATAGGGACCAGAGATCTTCAGTACACTGCAGAATGTGAAGAAGGGCTCAGCACTGAAACCAGATGTCTCAAATAACCCATACAATTCCACAACTTGTCCATCTGGAAGCCCAGAGGCAAATGTAAATCTCTCCTTGGGGGAGTTAAATTATTTTCAAAAAAAAAAAAAGTTATTTTTTGTTTTTATCCACAGCTGGCATTTGTTAAATATCTGAAACATAAGTTTGGGACTGGTTTTATTTTCTGAAAATATCTTTCCATGAATTGACTGAGATATTTAGAGAGCAAAAATGTTCTGCAAACATGTTCTAGAAACAAAGCTGTGCGATGTGTTTTATGTATTTCTTTTAAAAAGAATAGAATGAAAAGTGTGGATGGACTTTTAACCCCCTTCAGGACTGTAACACGCTGGTGAAGCAGTATGGGAAACCTATTCAATAGCATATCTATGGATAAATGGAAGAATTCAGTTTCTGAGGCTTCTTATTCTTAACACTAAATTCCATTTCACAAGACATACGTACATGCATCTCCGAAGTATTACCTGAAAAATCCTCTTAACACTTAAACCAGCTTTCATCTCTCTGCTTTCTGCAAGGACTAATCCTTACCTACAGAAACAAGGGACCTTTTGTTCACTTCCAGTCTTAGCACATTTTTTGTTAAATTTTTTCTCTGTAGACTCATAACAGGGTAAGGCTCAGAGAAGGAAATACAAAGGCAGGCTTAACCTGAATGTGTGAATCTCAACTCTAAGGAGGACTGGATAGGCAGGAGGATATTTTCTATCTGTTGTTGATGCAGATCTTCATATGATAATTTGTTTGTGGCTCTGATTCCCTGCTTTAGCTGGCCCTAGAAGCACAATGACAGAATAAATTGTATGCAGAGTAATAGTGTTGTCTAAGTTACAGCTATGTTAGTAAACTGAACGTTTCTAGAACCCATCTCTGGTACCGAGGTGAGCTGGCATACGTTGGCCCCAAACTGGATGCTTGGACTCCTTTCACCTTCAGAGCAAGGTGTCTGTACCCACAGTGTATCCTGGGAGCAGTTTCCAGCCCCACTTACCACCCACCTGCACCAGAATTTGTATTAATGTCACTTAACATCAGACAAAAACATCCCATGGACCACCCTGGGCTCAAGAGAAGAAATGTCAAAATGGAGCATCAGAGGATATTCCTGGTCTAGTGTCATTTATGACTGTATATATGCTTATGCTAGACAGAGCACTCGTGCTTGGGATAGGTGCTGAGAACAAAGTCCTCATTGTGTGTGGCTTATTATACAAAGTGGGGCACATTGCTCATGTGCTGTTTCTTTCCTTCCCGCTGCTGTTTCATTCAGCTCAATGTGTCTTTTCTCACAGGAATCGTGGTTCTGGCTACTATTAGGGATAAAGACAGTCAGGTAAGCTTGAGGAAAGAGTGCAGGGGCCATTGGTGTTCAGATTAAAATACTTCAAGCCCATATTGTTACCAAGGATTTTTTGTGCATTTCCTGTTCATTTCAATGCCCTTCCAGACAAACAGGGATTTTCAACAGCTCATTTAACAGCATGTATAATTCACTGGTGAGTTACATACCACCCCATCTGTGCCAGCCCACAGAGCATAAGGGCTGGGATAGCCCCTAGCTACAGAGCCCGGCTCACAGTACAATCTCATTCATCTCATTCTCAAGTTTCTGGTTCACACGCCTGTCCTGCCAGCCAACTCAGCAGCTTGTACACATGTGCCTATTAAAAACAGAATAAACTGGTCACTCCAGCTCATTATAACATTGCTTCATATGTTTGTCTTTGCCTTATTATGACTGATTTCTGGTTTAGATCCAGAATATGTCTGGTGTGGTGTCAGTGGTCGGTGTTGACAGACCAGCTAGCATCTTCCCCAGAAGAGTTATGTGTGGAAATTGGTGATGGCTGCTTTTTTATTGAGCTCCAAAAACTTCATGGAATACTTCACCTATCTCATTCCTGGGTGTTTTCTTCCTTCCTCTCTGAAATAATACATCTTGAATGCTTCCTGCTTGGGGATTGTTCTTCATTCCTTTTTTATGTGCTGCCTCACCCAATGATGCCTTGAGCCCAATCATGTTTCTTGCTGCAACCACAAGATAAATAATACTTATATTTTACTCTTTCAGGCTTTAGTCTTTTGGTATTTGTGACAGATTTTATACTCAATCCTGGCTTTAATATGTCAACATTTTAAAATTAATAAAACTTCGGAGATGGAATGGCTTTGTGCATATCCTGTGTGTCACAGTCACCCAGATCAGAGTAAATTATTTTTATTAAAACTTAACCTTGTCTTAAATATGTCTGGGATAAAGGCTGTCTCAGAAGTATGTATTCATTCCATACAGAAATATGGAAGAGAGAAGGTGCTCGTTATTTTGCCAGGTGCAAAGCAAATGATGCCACAAGACTCTGCTGCCTTCCACAGGGGCACTGGTCATTCTTTCCTTTCAAGTCACTCCCTGTTGGCTTTGACCTTCTCAAATGTCTCCTTTTACTGCTCTTTCTCCCTGCTGCCCACTGGAGAAACATTGGAGCAAAGTCTGACCTCAGTGGTTCATCCAGGGCCACATAATGAATAGGTTTCTTTATGAAGAACCAAAAATGAGGACACTGACTCATGTCTCTGTCCCAGTCAGATGGTTGTGGTCATTCTCCTTCTCACTCCGTGGCTAACTTCAGTGGCAAACTTTCATCCACTGAATACTCACATGCATGTATCCAAAATCCCACATGCACATATGTGTGTGCACGCACATGTACACAATTATTCCCATGCTTGCTGGCTTGCTGTCACTTTCTTCAGACTAATGTTAATGTAGAACCAAAAAATGCAAACTAAAGCAGCAAAAAATTTTCCTGTTGTTTAGATCCTGGCAAATGGTGGATGAGCTCATATTGCAGTTGCAAAGGCTAGGGGCAAGGTAGGGCTGCTAAAGCTATTGAATGCAGTTTCAACAGTCACTCTTTCCTCTGTTCCAAGATAATGAATCAAGAATGAAAGCCAGGCCATTCCTCTCCTTTTCCTGCAGGGTTCTTTTCCAAAATTCTGGTTGATTAAAATCATCTTTAATTTTAGTGATACAGACTTTATATTTGTCAAAAAACGAAAAGAAAAATTAGCTGAATTATCAGAAATACACTTTGGCATTAACACGGAGAATATAGGAATGGGAGACACTGTGATTTAAAAAAACCCTCAGCAAAGGCTGATGCCTATGTCAGCTGCAGCCCTCTCCAAGGTTCTATCCAAGTTAACACTGCAGAAGTTACAATGCCCCAAGGCCTTAAGCAATGAACACATTCTGGCTTCAAAAGGAGACTTGAAACTCTCCAGAAAGAGAGTGGTTCACTTAAAAGATGTGGTTTGAAGAGCTAATTCACCATGCATTAGAGACAACACAAGGCCCTAAGCTTTTGGTTGAGACATCTAATAAGCTACAGGTCTGGAGGAAGTGGGAGGGTAAAGTAGCACCATTATGGGTGGCTGATTATATCCGTGAATTTATAGCCCTTGCACTTGGGATGTCTTTCCCTTCAACCATTGTAGCAAAATGTGATTCATCATAGGGAAGCAGAGTGACAGTTCATTCTGAGAAATTTTAAAAAGTGAGATTTGAAAAGCTTCATTAAAGAAATTACAGGGATGGAGGGTGGGGAGGTTCCTAAGAAAACTTTGTAAGAGGTTTTACTTTCTAATATAAGTCTCTATTAAATTAAATGATCATGAACTTTGCACAGAAATGAGGCATTATGTTGCATGAGATTTCATCTACCTGTCATTACAGTCAATGAAAGAAATTCCATTAATCAAAAAAGAGAAATATTTTCATTTAATCACTGAAGGAACCTAAGGACCCATCATATTTTTCAAGTTTGGTTTAATTCATATGCTTTTCTTTTCATCAGTCTTTCCATTACCTGCATGCCTCACCAATGCAAAGGAAACTGTTTCTATAAAAGAGCTGGCAAAAATTAAAGGTTTCCAGCTTGCTGGAGATATTAGGTTTCAAAATTAAATCTCAGTGCAATCCTCACTATTACATTTTCCTCATTCTCTGCATACCTAAGCAGGCACTGAGGATCCACTTTGCAAAAATGCCCAGTATGTCCTGTTGTAACTTAAGTCAATAGCAAGCTGTGCTTCAGGCACCGGAGTTGTGTGACTGGTAGTGCTCAGAAAATCAGGGGTGTAGTACTTCATAAGGGATGTCAAGAATGAGTGTATTTACAGATTTTAATCTCAGTCCTGTACCTCTGAATAGAGCTGTTGAGATAACAAATTACTTCCTTATTTTTGTGTGTGTGTGTGCAAGTGTAGTGATAAATGAAGAGCAAAAAATATATTGGACATATGATCACTAACAAAAAATGTGGGGGAAAGAAGTTTCTGTTCATTTATTAAATAGTTTATAAAGTCACTGAAGAAATTTGTTCCAAATGAAAAAGAGCATGCTAATTTGTCATTGTGGACCAAGTTCACGTGTACAAATGAGGAGGATGAATGAAAAGTGAACAAGAAAATTAAACCTGAGCTGTCCCTAAATTCTAAGTGCTTGAATTTGCAGTCTTAATTTTGATTTAGTGTACATTTTTGCATGTAAAAGTTCTTGAGTATTAAACCAATGGCACCAAATGTAGCTTTATATCTAGACTATAAATAATTTGTCAGTCTCTTTTCCCCAAAAAAACTTAATAGATAATGTAAGTAACAGGAATTTACATTAGAAGAGCTGTATAGAAAATATATTGCTAGTATAAGGTTGCACTTCCTCAAATGTTGGCACATCACTTAGAACTGCATCTTGGTATTGGCCTACATTGAGCTGTGTGTACATGTCATGAGCAATGTGCTGGGACTGCTCAGGACACCTCCAGAAGGCAAAAGCTGTTACAAAATTAATTAAAACATTTTAGATAGTGAAGGAACAGACCACTATCTCAAACGATGCAAAACTGAAGTACTATCTGTATGGTAGCTTGAACAATGCAGCCTCAGTCTTGAAACCATAATAAAAATGATGATTGGTTTGTTTCCAACAGGAGAGCTTTGCAAGTGCACTCATTTTCCAAGGAAAAGCTGAGGGAGCAGACACGTTCCTACAAGACACTCATAAGCCTCACAATCCATTGCTGAAGGTGCTTGGACTCTCCCAGAATCAGGTCTGGGTTGGCAGCTCCCTTGAGAAAAATTGTATCACTCTGATACCTAGCAACTATTATTCGATGATTATGTCAAAGACAAGTCAGCTCTTGTCATGGTCACCCTTGCATCTACAGGCTTTTCAATGGGAATGTTTTAAAGTTTAACTTCTTTTCCCCCTCCTCCTCTTCTAAGGCTATTCCAGACCTGTTCTGTGCAGTTATTCTGTGCTGCTCTGAATCAGAAATACTCAACTCAGCAGTTGGGAGCATGTTTGGCATTTGTATGGATTTATGTCATGTATTCCTTTCAAGTAAAACCACAGGAATGTAGGCATGTAGATGATAGGTGAAAAAAAGCTGACCAGGAGCTGTTATTAGACTGCAGCTTGCCAAGCTTCTGTAGAAGAAGCACAACACATTGACTCTTTGGGGATATCACCTTTCAACCTCCCACCCTCTCCTGAAGCACTTGTACTAGTAGACATTAGCTTGTGGAGACGAGTGAAACAGCTATCGTCCCCCTGTGCCTTACCTGAGCTTTCCAACACACTCCAACATCAAAGCCTATAGCTATTGGCAAAACTATTTTAAGTTTCCTTCCTGCACTAGCTTTTAAAATAGAATTTAAATATGAGATTTGAGGGGATGTAAAGGCACCTGCTGTTGAAGGTCATGATGAATACAGAAATCTTTCTATGACTGATAATCATCTTTTTCTGGCTCTCACAGTCTTATCTTTAGGGGATGAGGATTTCACAGCTGCAGGCCTAGCCAGATTATAGGTGGGATCACCGATGGAGTCAGAGCTGGTCCAGAACTTCTCTGCACTGGTGAAGCGTGGGCAGGAAGGATCTTTGAAAGGCTGCAAGGAGCAACTTCACCCAAGGAAAGCCAAACAACTTTTTTGAACTAACAGTTGTTAAGGCTTCCAAGAAAGCCACAGAATTGCTATGGTAATGGGTTAGAATGACATCAAAACACGAAGATGTTTATGCCTTTGATTCCTCCCCCCTGTTTCAGCAGGAATTGCTGGATGAAGGACTAGGCAGGAAACCACACTGGAGGACCTTAGTTTTGCCTTTGGTCTCCAAAACAACAGATTGTCAAAAGTTGGTCTTATCTAAATATTTCCAGTGAGATGTTTGCAGCCTTCCTTACAACACCATGGAGTAACAGCTATCCTCATAAGAGCATACACATAGTCATTCCTCCTAAGGGTAAGCCTATTCCCATATCTATTGACATCTGTAGTAAACAGTGCAAAACCAGATGCCCAAGGAAAAAAGAAAACAGGACAAGCATGTGTAAGTTCCCCCAAGCACTCTCCCAGCCTTTGATTATTGCAGGGAATCTTAAATCTGATGTGCTTTGTCTACTCATAATCCCCAAAGGATCTCTTTCTTGTCCTTGTCCTGTCTTCCCTTACGCCCATGTAAACTCTCTGTATCCACACAATCCTTTAACTGTGATTTGCACAGGTCTACCACCCGTTGTCAACAAAACCTACCTGCTTGTTTTGAACATCTCCTAACATCATTTAATAGCCCTTAATTCTTCAAATGAAAACCTATATGAACTTGCCTTATCAACAAGAGGCATTTTCATCAGTTTTCCAATTGTCATCATAAGCAGAAACTACTTATCGCCATAATGTGACTATGTCTTGATATCATGCTCTCTGAGCTTATGTTCTGAGCAGTTTTCCCCACTGTGCTGATTCTCCACATTTTACTTTAAAGCAGGAGAAGGAGGGGAATTACGTCCTCTTGTGACAGGGATCATGTGCTTCACTGAGTAATGTACGAGGAGGACAGTGAAAATTTATGTCCCCTCTTTTTTCCTGTTCTGTTTACAATCAGCCTACTTTAGTCAGTAGGAGAAACCTGAAAATGAGAGTTTCTTACCTTGAAAGTGACTCCCAAGTAGTCTGGGTTGTGGTTAAACTGCCTCCCACACACTAACAAGCAGTGAATCAAAGCAAACAAGCAAAACATTTCCCTAAAAATTTAGTATTTTGACAAACAAGCTATAATGCTGCTAGACACAGGACTGTGGAGCTGGACTGTGGAGGTACCCCTAGCCTAGCAAATGGAGAGTCCTATGTTCCTGGGAGGAAACCAGCAGTCAGATTTGGGATTATCTACTCTCCTGTTCTGCATTGTGGTTTCCGTTTTAATCTCAGTTTATTAGAGAGTGACTCCATCCCTGCCACATGCATTGTGATATCCCACTGAAAAATGTTGTTGGCCTGAACTGCTCTGTCTTTGAATCTCCTCAGTACCTGTAAAAGTCTAATCCCCTTTCTTTCCTTTCTGAGTTGCTGTCCTGGGAACCTTCTACTGCCACTCTGAATAAAAAAAAATACTGGGGTTTATTGGTTTTGATACACTTGTTTTGTTGAACATCCTCCTACTCTTGTGCTTTACAACAAGCAAAATCCAGAAGCTGCTAATTTGCTTTGTCAAGGCCTTCTGCTGGCTGTGATTCCCTCCCAGCACACCATGCATGTGAGGAGTGCAACCCCAGCAGCATGGTTCTCACCTCCCTCGTTGCCCTGCCCTGCCTGAGCATGAGAAACCCAGAGAGCAGAGGACCACTAGGAAAATAAATGTGAAGAAACATCTTTTGCTCACTCTGAAACATCCCTGGTCAATGGGAGGGGGAGCTGGAGAGAGGCCTTTCTGCTTGCCTCCCTCCTCCTGAGCAACACTCAGCTGGGAGATGGACAGCCAGCATGGATATCAGGCAGCCATTAATCCCTGCGAATGACCTGTTATGTTGGAGAGGTGCATCTCCAAAACTCACAGCTTCTACAGGCACGTTGCAGGAGATAAAATGGGGCGAGGAGCAGAAGAAAGGCAGTCCCAGGCTTTTTGAGTTGTGCGACAGCACCTAGTGCTTCCCTGCGGTGGGGCTGGCTGGAGATTCCATCACAACATGGCTTTATTGCAGAAGAAACAGTGGCTTCCAGCTCACCTTGAAGGTGTGGGCATGTGTTTGGTGTAGGCATGTCCAGAAATATCCTTACACTGTCAACCTACAAAAGGTCCAATCCAGACCTGTAAGAAAGCCAGAACAGCAATCTTTAATGGTTGCATTTGTGCACAGTCCTTTACTGGGTGTCCATGCCCAGGCGCTGGCAGGGGGCTGCAGGGTGGGCTCTGTGGGGAGAGGCCGGGGCTGCCCCGTGCCGGACACAGCCGGTCCCAGCCGGTCCCAGCCGGCTCCAACGGCCCCACGGCAGGACACGGCTGAGCCCCTCAGCCAGGCTGGGGGCACCGGCGGGAAAACAGGTTTCAGAAAGGGCCAAAGGCGGCCCAGGCAGGGGAGGAGGAAGCCAAGGAGGGAGCAGCAGCAGCAGGAGGAGGAAGAGGAGGAGGAGGCGCAGGAGGGGCTGCAGGCGCGGAGCAGGGATCCCCTGCAGCCCTGCAGAGACCCTGCTGGAGCAGAGCCCCAGCCTGCAGCCCGGGGAGGGCCCCACGCCGCAGCCGGGGGATATTTCCTGCAGGAGCTGCGGCCGTGGAGAGCCCCGGCGGGAGCAGGGTGTCCCTGAAGGACTGCAGCCCGGGGAAGGGCCTGCGCTGGAGCAGGGAGACGTGTGAGGAGGGAGGAGCGGCCGAGAGGGGCTGGGAGGGACTGACCGCAGCCCCATCCCCACCCCTGCGCCCCTCAGGTGCGGGAGAGGAGTCAGGAGGGAAGGGGTGAGGGTGGGAACGGGGAAAAGTCTGAGGTGGGGGGGAAGGTGTTTTAATTTTTGTCTTTTTTTCTCATCATCCAGTTCTATTTTTATTTGGCAATGAATTAAATAAAATTTCCCCAAGTCAAATCTAGTTTGTCTGTGATGGCAACTGGTGAGCGATCACCCTGTCTTCATCTTGACCCATGAGCTTTTTCATCCTATTTTCTCCCCCTGTTCTGTTGAGGTGGAGCTTGTGAGTGGTTGGGTGGGAGTTTAACCTTTCACCAGGGCTAACCAAACAGAAGTCCGTAGGTTTTAGCAAGCTTTTCCAAAGCCTGTGGTAGATAATAGCACCACAAAAAGACCCCTCCATCTGAGGTCCTTGCACAATTTAGGAAAGTCAACATTATGTTACTGATGTCAGCAGAGTTACATTCGATTAACCCCAATATGTATTCAAAATCATTCCCCTAGATTTTGTCATCAACAGGCAGCACACAAATATTAAATGAAAATAAAATAACCAAATTGCTAACAGACTGAAACTGTGGCAGGAACAGCTTAGAATAGATTTACTGAGGAGTATTTTCAGTCTGAAGATAACTGGGTGATGGGCCAGATCAGTGATTTCTAAAGAAAATGAAAAGCTGGAAAAAGGAGTATTTGGGGGCATAATTGCTGAAAAGTAAACACGGAGAAGCTAGTTTTCCTAGGTAGGCCTTTCCTTCTAATTTGTTTCTGCTTTCTCTACCCATACATGTTTTATGGAAAAATATTTTCAGCACAGGCATCCTACAATGCCAGAACATTTCCTGCCACCCTTTAGCTAAAACAGTGTGGTCTTCTGTATTTTTTCAGTTAGGAAAAACTGCTGACAGAGACAAATACCTCTTTAATGGAACTCCTTTTATTTAAAGAAACATGGCACAATTTTCATGATTGTGATAATTTCTTTCCCCAAATTGTCCCCAGCACTCCCTTCACCCCACCAAGTTGTCTCTGAGTCCCAGCATTCCTTCCTCCCAAATCTGATACTTTTCTTTTGGCTGTTCTCTCCACTTGTATCATCTTTTGGCTTCTCAGACATCCAAAAATCTTAATGAAAAAATAGAGAACTGATCCTCATTGTTCAGGCATGCTTTACAAGTGTCTTTGCTTGGGCCAATGCTTTATGCCTGTGCTTGAAGTAAAACTGCTCTCATTGCTGCTAACTAGCTCCATAAAGAAGCCTTATGAAATCTTAAAATCCTTGAAAGAAGAGCAGTGGTTATACCTAATCTGTAGCATTATTCTTTCTTGTCTTTTTTTTTTTTTTTTACATAGTCTTAAGGTGCACACATTATGCATCAGAGCATAATTAAATTACTATTCCTCTTAGCACTTAAAATATAGCTGTTGCGACTGGCTGGCCTAGTTCCAAGTGCTTCAAGGATATTATTCATCTACCCAGGAGCATCTTGAAAATTTGATTGCAATTAATGATTTCATAAAAATGGTTCTTACCTTGTTAATAGTTGTCTTGTTCAGCATTCACACAGATCCCAGGGGCCTGCCTGTGGTCCGCATCACTCAGTAGCTGATTACTAACTGCTCTACTCAGGACAGATAGGTTTTCTTACCCACCAAAAAAAAGAAAATAATAATTTCACAATCAACAGTAAAATACCAAATAATGTCAAACTCTCAAAATCGGTAGCTTACTAACTGCACAAGTTCATGAATAGACTGTGGAAGTCATTGCCAGAGGATCCTGTGCAGGCTGAAGTTGACCTGCAGTCAAAACAAAATTAGACAAAGGGTATCAGGCATAAAGATATGTCTCCGCTTCAGGAACTGCCTGCCCTGCAAGTCACTAGAAGATTGGAGACTACCCCTTATATTTGCCATATTCTTTACTCTGCACTTAGCATCTGCTACCGGTCTTTGCCATGAGAAGTCAGTTGGGATAGGTGGACCTTTATTTGGATGTAGCATGGTGTCTTCATATTTAGGTTATGTGAACTAACATGTCTGACTCTACAGCTACAGCAGTGAACTAAAGAGGGCCACTGCGGAACTCAAGAATTGTTGTGCAGTTGTCTGCTGGACAGTAAAATGTTAGCCTGAAAGCAACAGACAGATAAAACAAAGACCTTACACACAGAGTGTGTTTTGCCATGGAGCCATCACTGAAAAAAGGCTAAGGATTCTAGCATCAGAGAATGTCTGTAATCCAAAATTCTTCCAGGTTTTCAGTTTATGAATGACAGGTCTGTAGCTGGGGAAGAAAAACACCCCCAAAACTATCTATATTCACAAGAAGGTATTTACCAGCCCCCTTTTGGCAATGGCAAAAAAAATGGCTTCTGGTCAGTTGTGACCAAAACTGCTATCTTGGAAATACATTAAACTTTTTGTATCTCTCTCCATTCCAGCTTGTATTGACATTGTTTTTGTTGACACTCCCAGCACATATGACTAAGATGTTTTAAGTAGACCCAGCCAATACCTCCTGAAAGGTGTTCCCAGATGAGTTTAGCTATGTGCCTACTGACAGAGACCTCCAAACGAGAGTCTGTGATTAACTATCATATTCTTATGCTCCAGCAGGGTTTCCACTCAATGTTTTTAGGACATCTTTGCATAGTAGTATTTTCATACTAGTTGTTCACCTACTAACTTTCCTACAAAANCTCTGTGCCCATCTTTCCCCAGGGAAGCAGGTGTCTTAGCCAGGGTTTCATTTTTGCTGTGATTTACCTGTAACCTTGTTGTGCTAATTACAATCCCAGTAAGTCACATCTGACATGAGGAACTTGCAGTAGCCACCATTGTTCTGAGTCTCTCCTGATCTCCTCAGAAGCTTTGCTGATGCTGCCTACTATTTTTCCACAGCTCAAAATTTCACCCAGAAAATCTCAGAACCTGTTTTAGCATCAAGAATGTGTTATATTTTCCTGTGAAACATCTTAGGTGCGTGGCACAGTCCAGCTCACAATGTCTCCCAAAGGCCTCACATAGTGTTCACAAATGTATGCTCTGTTTTTTCTTAAGGAACCTGCCAGAACTCTGCTGATGCAGCAAGCATAGAAAAATATTTGATTTCAGCATTCTCTCCTGGAATTTCTTCCCAGGTAGGGAGGAAAAAGTGACTCCTTGTTATAAATGTATTTAGTTCTTTGGGGTCTGTACTGATGGGATGTTTTGCACTTGTTTGTTTGGAGAGGATTTCAAATGACCAAGAGTTCACTAGCTTTGTTGATTTTATTTTTTTCAACTGTTGTGAGCCCTACAGCAATAAACCAAATAAGTTCCTCTGCCAGCCTCTGCCTTAGGACAAGAACTGTGATAATTAGTTTAATAGGTGGGATGGACGGCTGTGGTCTTTCAATTTAGCTCTGTAGTCTGTCAACAGCTTCCTTATTCCAAGGATGCTTCTTCAGTGCTGTTGGTCACTTGCCCTTCCAGGGGATGAAACAAAGGACTTCATATGTTTCTTGCCTATGTGATTTCTATACAAACTCTCTTAATGGGAAATGAGTTTACTATTGTACAGCCTAAGCTTAATCCATTTACTTGTTAGAGCTTTTGTTTGTCCTGTTTGTCCTGCTAGCATTACTGTTGCTTGACCTCACTTTAGGTTGTATATTCAACTTAGAATTAATAACTGTCACTTACTTTCTGATGTGAAAAACCTCACTCCCCACACTCCTGTATAGTCTCATGACAAATTATGTCCATGTTAAATGAAAACTATCCAAACCACCAATCTGGTCCAATCATCTACTGTAAGAAACGAAATTAACCTTGTAAACTCCATAGGTAAGGGACATCACAAAAGGTTCATGCATATGAGGACAAAGAAGGACAATCCCAGCACATTTCTGGCCTCTTTCCCTGTATCTCCATCAAAGCAAGAACTAACTGAACACATTATGTTCATGTCACTTATGTGCCAGCTTTTGATGCCATACTGAATGGATGATGGGAGCATATCAGAAGTACCTAAGGAAGGAAGAACCTGACCTCAGCAACAGTAGTACTAACAAGGCAAGAAAACTGGATATGACAAAGGAAACGAAAGAGACTGTCATGGCTGTGCTCTTTACAGGGACTCCATTGATATCCTATGTACCATAAGTCCTCCTTTAAACATTAATACAAAGACACAGCTTTGAAGGGACGAGCAGATGACAAGTAGAGCTAAGAGGGAACAAAGGTAATATTTAAGTGATGAGAAAAGTTGAGATGTTTTGTAGAAATGGTTTTAAGGCATCAAGCAATGGAGGCAGTTTTGAAGTGGCAAGCAAAGCTGAAACACATGTTGATTGTGTTGAAGTAGCATGCAGAAGTAAGAAAGTGAACAGGCAAGTTTAGAGTGTCGAGCAGAGCTGAAACAGCTTAGGCTGGAGGTGCAGAAAGCAGTAGTTTTGCTGAACGACTCCTGTGAATGCATATCATTACCCAACATCAGAGCAGAGTCCATTCATCTGGGGTAGCCAAAGGGTATCTAGGGAATCCTGGGATTAGTATATCCTCTGTGTCAACAGATGGACCTCCTACAAAAGTTGAACTTGTATGACCCTGAATAAACAAGTGTGAGTGAAGAATAACAAGGAAAAAATAGCATCTATTTAAATATTACACTTAAATATTGCACTTCTATTTAAATATGCACTTCCTCTTGAACCACTGACAGTTCGAGGGAAGGGCTGGGGCCAGACCCTTGCCGTGACATCCTAGAAGGGGCTTCTTACACATGCTGCCCTTTCCAAGCTCATTTTGTTCTGTCCCCTAAAACAAAGTTATTGTTTCAAATATCTGGGCTTCCTATTTCTACCTCGGGTCCTGAAGACATGTTTGTGTCAGTGTTTGCTTTTCCTCTTTTTCCCTCCAAAGGAACCCAACAGTTTTGAGATCAAGAACATCTGACAGCTGGGTCATGTTCAGATCATGTTCCCATTTAACAGGACCATATTGCTCACACAGACAGAATGAATACCTGCTCACATTTTTTCCAGTTGCACTCTACATTTTCAGAGAGTTTTATGTTTCAGAAGGCATTTGATTGCCCCATTCTTTCCACTCTAGATGATTTCCTACTTGTACCAACCACATGTTCTCTCTTAAATCTGGTCTGCTGCTCCCAAGATCTGCTTCATGCCTTGTCTAACTGATCAGCTGTCTTGGTGCAATAGAACTAATCTCAGCTAACTCATCCTAGACTACCTATGATATGAATTGCCTAGCATGTGGGCAGCTTAATGTATTTTAGGCTGGAGAATCTTCCTAATAAATACTTCTTGGGGTTCCATGCTGTTGAACCGCACATCTTTTCCAGGTGCTGCCTAAATTCTGCTACAACCAGGCCAAGAGAAAGGTAGTTTTAGACACATCAGGAGCTTTAAGTTGTACTTGCATCTGTCTTCCTACGGAACCTCATGCTAATGCTTCCTTTTATGTCTATGCCTGTTTGGGTTTCTTCAAAGGAAGTGAAGTCAGTCTATGTGCCTGGGTGTTTATTTGGTGTGTTTTCAATTATGATAAAATATTTAGATGCACACAGGAGAATTGGAGGCTAGCAGAAGTGTGTAAAGAAAATTCACAGCTGAGTTTCTGTGGTAACATAGCAGGGTAAGCTGCACCCATCCCATTCCATCATCTTTCCCCTCTGCATTATTTTAGAGAACCAAGCAATGCCATTGCTATGAAAAGGCTTTGGGATTGGAACTGGAAAATGGGACAGCAGTAACTGAGAATTTGTTTATTCTTGTATGTGAAACACCCTGAAAACCACCGCCTGATAGTTACTCACTGCCTTTTAATCTGTAGTTAATGCCCGTGTGAGACAGGGAGAAAATTTCTCACAGAACTTTATTCTCTCTAATTTATGAAAAGCAATGGCTCTTACTGTCATTCGTCTTAATGGGTTGAACACCTCCATTACAAGGATGAACAGGACTACTGTACCCCAAATCTGAGCCCAATGTTGTAAATTTTTGAGTCATATCTAGCCCTCCATGGCTAAAAGAACAATGGAGGCAGTGTCACCTCCCAAAGAAGATGAAAACATGAGAACTACATGAAAATGCCTTTAGGACATATCTTTGAAGTCTGACTTCTTTTGGGAAGATGTCTTCTGGGAAGACATACTTTATAGACAGACAGAGGGTAGTGCCTGTGTCAAAGTATCCAGAATTAGTTGCTGACGTCACTTATTAACAGCAGAATGGGGTGTCAAAGCATCCATTGATTCCCAAGTAGCAAGACAACTTAATATAGGCATCCAAAGAGAAAGAGATTTTCAGCAAGATTGCCTGCTAGAAACATATTAGCACAGATGTGGAGAGTGTTGAACTACACAACTTCCTAGGTAAGCTATTGAAACTGGTTGGCTAGGGACTAAACAATTGCTAAATAGCAAGCATTTGCTAAAGTTGTCTCATAATCCATATACAAACACCACATAGGTGATATCTGAAACTAGCAAATACAAAGTGTCACCTTGTATGAGTACCGTGAGTCGCAACAAACAGCGGTGATTTATAGGCAGCTCTGCAGCCATTGCCATAATGTTATCCAAGTGCCTCAAAGAATGCTTGTTAAATTCTAGACGTATTACCCCATTTTAAAGGTGATGTTTCTGGCCCCAGGTTTGTGGGTGTGGCTTTTGTTCCTCACCAGACCCATAATGATTCTTATCTCTTCTCCCTACCCAAACTTTCTTTACCTACTTTCTCTTCTGATCTGCCCATCCATACTTCAACTTGCAAAGTGGGATCAGCCCTCCACAAGAACCAGTGAACCTCTGTGCAATGGCATTTGGTGTTTGAGTCTGCCTGAGTCTTTCTATCTGGAGGTGAAGAGGTAGAACAGGCTTCTTGTCCAAATGCCACTATGCTGGTTGGAAGTGTGGTCATCACATGGGTGGAAATGCCTCTGGAATGTGGGTAGCTGTGAATCTCTGTTGTTAAAGGTGTTCTGCATGTGAGCAGTGGGAGAGCTAGGCAGAAGTCAAACAAAATTCACAAGATCTTCAATTTCCCAGTGATTCCATTGTGCAGTTAGGAACTTAGAAATGTCCCATAGCCAGCCTACTGTGCCAGGTCACAACCCTAACTAGTCACCATATACTACAGTCTCCTTTGCTTTCACACAACAAATATCTACAGTCCCTGCCTCAGTCCTTGTGCTGCTGATGGAGGGAAGTGCCTCCAGTGCCATGCAGGATAAAAATCTTATTTTCAAGTTGGTGGTCAGTTATAAACTACATAATGTCCTTCCAGTTTGCACATGTTTGAAGGCAGCACATTGTCCTGGTTTAGGTAATTCTGGAAACTTTGGCTATACTTATGCTATTAAACTAAATGGGGCACACAGCTGAAAGTCTGGTTTGGACTGGGTAATTGCTAGTTTGCTCCCTGGCACAGCTTCCACCCCTCTCCCAGGCAAGGCCTGAGCACAGCTTGGGGGACAGCAGGAGCTGGGATTGTTCCCAAAAAGCAGGTTGAATGCAGCCACATTTTTTTTGAAAGTAAGAGACTCCAGCTGTTCCAAGAGGAGATTTACCACGTCTCTTGCATCAATCTCTTTTGCACTATTTACTAGCAAAAATAAAATCTTAGGGTGCATTGGGAACTCGGAGAGAAGACTGAACTTCCAACTTATGCAATTTGATTTTGCTCTCAGTGCTGCTGCTCATAAGGGGAAGAATCCTGGAGAATTAAATATGTTTCTATTTGCTTGAGATCAGTCCCAGAAAGCTGTTATAAGTAGGTCATTATTATTACTACTCTTTTAGGGAGGTCTCTATTTACTTGGGGTGACCTCTTCCTTCAATGTGTTAATTATGTTTCTGGGTGGCTTGCTTTTAAAACAAAGTGAGGAGGAATTAAGCTTTTTTAGTATCTATGCAAGTGTCCTGAGCAAAGTGCTTAAACTTGAAAGCACTATGTCAGTGAACATGATGTGAAAACAATACCTGAATTAAGTCCAGAAATCCCCTTACACCTGTGTAACATTATTTCCTTATTGGAGTAAAGGAAGTAAAGGAGGTACATAGGGAGGAATTCCCCCTAGTAAGAGAGAAATACTAAACAGTGCATGAGAAATTTCCCTTTAGCCTGAAAGAAGAGGAAGTGTGCTTTAAAACTGAGTCACCTTTCAGAAAAAAGGTGGGTTTGTAATACAGAAAGGAAAGAAAAAAGTGTTAGTGACTTCTTAAATGCTTTTGAGACCTAATGGTGCTGCCTGATGAAATTGCTTTCCCTGAGACCTGCAGTAGTTCAGTTCCTTCCTGCCATGGCTGGAGAAAGACCCAGACTCCTAGAGCTCCACATTCTTGGCATTGGCGGTATGTCTTACTAAATGCTTTTGTCAAAATTACATCTTGATCATATCCTCTCTTTTTCTGCTGTATTACTATTGCTACTCTACTTCAAAGAGTATTGGCATGTGCTATTGCAGGACTTTTCAGTTGAACATATAGAGTTAGCACCTAATTTTATCCTCTCAAAGACAATGACACCTTTCCTGTTACTAGGACAGAAGATATAAATACCTGCTGAATAAGCTGCCTGACATCTTAGTGCTCCAAAATCCGCTTTGTTCATTACCAAGTTTTTCTGAGGTCTTGGAAGAAGCAGGTCATCATAAAATTGGTCCTATTAACAATACAGAAATATTGATCGAAGTTAGTGTCTGGATTTCAGACTCCTTAGTATCTTGAAAAGTAAATTTCTGAGATGTTCTGAAACCAGAAAGTTAGTTCAACTTCACATCTCTCCCCCTGGGTAATTAGATTCTGATAACTGCAACAAGAGTTGCATTCAATATGCTGCCTTTACAATATTATTGAGTGTAGTTTTATTATTCCTTATTAAACAAGAAACACTTTACTTTAAAACAGTACTGTTGTAGACAAGATCACTGAAACCGCAACAAGCAAAGTTCATCCAGTCATGATGTTCAATGCAGATCTAGCAAACAGTCCTGACAGCTATGTACAGAAGGTATCGGCAGCAACTCCCAATGTTTTTAGCAGTCACAGCAGTAGGAAGAACTATTATTTTCCTCTTACAGATCAGGTAGGGATGGTTTTGATGTTTTACACAAAACTGCAGTGATGGGAGGGACAAGATGAAGACTTGAGCTTAACTTTTCTGAGGTGAAGGTAAACACAATAGCAAGAAAAACAATCTTCTCAGATTTTCTGTTTTGTAGCAAGATGAAAATGCAGATCTAGCTAAATAGGAACCTTTTCCCCACAGCACCTCCTCTTCCACTATGTTGGTGAATATGTTTCCTTTTCTCAAGTACATGGAATAAATATGACAAGGCAACAGTTTTGTAAGTCTCTATTCTGTTGTTCCAGATACGTAACTTTGTGCCTGGAAAGTAACAGGATCAGCAATTTCTTCACTCTTTTGTGCTCATTTAAGTAAATTTTGAAAAAATACCATCTTGAAAGTTCAGTTGCAAATTTTATTTATTTTATTTATTTATTTATTTATTTTATTTATTTATTTACCTGTCTGATTAGTCCTTCTAAATGTAGGAACATCTTATTTAAATAGAATATAATTCTGCCTTCCACCCATTTACAGAGTTCACTGTTCTCAGTTCTTCCTAAATGAATTCTTTCCACTTTTCTCAGAAAAGGCTTTTGCCAACTTGCTTCTAAATCTTTAATATAGGTGTACCCAATATACTCAGGTGGCTCTTCCATTCAAAACCATTAGCTTGTCTACTGTGACATATTTTTGAATAGGGAAATGAAGTTAAGACTGGAGCTGATCAGTCTATGCCCAGAAAATAGGCATTGCACCCTGCTGGAAGCACGAATGCTGATTTTTCATCAATTTACAGACTAAAGGTGAAGACATATTAAAAAGCAACAGAAGGTAAAAATATCAACAACTTTTTTATTTGTAGCCATGTGTTCACCTTCCTGATTGTAACTTCACATGTCATCCCTTACCTAAACATGGAAGGAAGGCAAAACTTTTCTCTGGGAAGAAGGGAGAATGATGGGCAGGAATCAAGGACTATCTCTGAAAAATGTCTCCAGGCTTTCATTCTAAATAGACTTCTGCCTAATGGCTTGTAGTGAGCCATGTTTGTTAGTGTGGTTCACCTCAAACATCCAGTGGTGATTCAGGTGTAGCAAAACTGAAATCTTTCCTGCAGTGCAACACCTTGGCTTTCTGCTAGCTTCAGAAGTGGCAGAAGAGCCTACGCAGATGAGATCTTGTTTCAAGGCCTCCTGTTGCTACATGACACGAGATTTTTGTGATTTCTTCCCTTGAGCAGTTCCTTGCTTTCTCTATGTTTATAGAATAGGTTTGAAAGACGCAAGAAACCTTGGATGGGTGGGCATGAAATAAACATACTACCAAAGATCACTTGATTACTGATCAACAGGATGTAAAGGTATGTTAATGTACCATTATTTTTACTTGTTTTAATTCTGCAGTGCTAAAGATGCAATTACTTGCAATTATGTATTTAGACCTCTGCATCAAAATATGGTATCATCTTCTGCTTCCCCCATACAAGCAGTTCTAACAATAACTTAAACCAAACAAAACAACTGTGCAGAAAGTTAGCTTTTCATCTTCTTTTCGGATTTGTGATGTCATTCTGTGCCAGGAGGTGGTGCCACAGAGCAGGAAACAGTTTAGGCATGGTCTGGCATGCACACCTTGCAAAACTAAGAGGTTAGGACATGGTTTTGCCCTCTTCCAAAGTGTATTCAGGATCTTAGCTGAAGCCTGACACAATTCAAATATCCCAGGACAGAAAGCAAATATTTGTTTGCCCTTTCATTTGTATTCCCTTCACATTATGTTTCGGTTTTAGTCAGACATTTTATCAAGAAAGGATTCCCGGCTTTCTCCTACACAATGAAATCTCCCCCATCTCTTCATCATAAACTGACTTTATACAGACATGAGAGATCTGTGACATGAGCCATCTCCCTTACTTTTTCTTCCTCCTCTGTTACTTCCCTACTTACAGCTCCTGCTTTTTTCTGAAATAGAAAAGGTTTAAGTCTTCTAAAGCAAGCTGAAGGCCAACATGGTCACTGCTTTACAACTGATCTCCTAAACAGTTTCTGTTGTTACTTTCCTCATTTGCCTGGGTCAAGACTGCTTACAGAAGAAATGTGGGGCTGCACAAAGCAGAATGAAGTGTGCAAGTCAAAGACTAAGAGGTGTTTCATGTCCTCAGTGCTCGATAACATCATGACATGTTTGCAACACAAAATGGACATCTATTACTTCTCCAGAGATCCTGCAACTGCATGTAGCCATGTATAGAGAGAGTGACTCCTCGGTAAACCTCCAAAGAATTTCTTTCTGAAAGGTATGTTCATCCTTCTAAGTCACACAAGGATCGTTAAACCACTGTTTTGAACAAATTTAGCTTGAGTGTGCTTTTCAGGATCAATTGCCACTAAGGCAAGTGGATATTAGTATGTTCCTGAAACTACAGATGTGGCTTTAACTACTACCCTTTCTTAATATTTTGAAGTCACATACTATCAAATGAGTTGGTTTTCAAACCAGTTCCCCTAGTTCTTGTTTTCAGTATCTTAACTGTGAACTTGGTTTAACCTTGTTGCTGTCTTCATTCTGTTGCATGGCAACCTGTTGGTTCTGGGTTTTTTTTCCAAATACTTGTTTCCTCTGTCCTACATTCCTCATGTCAAGCTCACTCATGGACATTCATGCTCTTTCTAGGTCTTCCTAGTATCTAAACTTTTCATTGCATTTCACAACATGCTTTCTGTTCACTACCACTCTTCTTAAGTTTTGCTTCATCCACTGCCCTGAGTCTGTAGCTCACACATTTAGCTAGCCTAACTGTTGCATTTTCCCATAAGGTTGTGGGGTCTTTGCTGCTATACTCGGACCTGCTCCACTCTGCAGCATGATCCTTTCACACATTTGTTTTCCACAAACTATCTTAAAACTGAGCCTTACCCATATAACAAGTCCCTGCCTAGTCAAGGAAATGCCTTTACACCTCAGGATGAAGTTTGCCTCCATCTCAGACTACCTCTGAGGTCTGATGGAAAGATTGCTTACTCCCTTTCAACAGGTTACCGTCTTGCACGCACTACACATCCCTCCCTTGACAGTGGGGTACAGCCTCCTTGTTTATGGAAAGGAGGGCAGCTATGGAGTGGTTTTACTGTCTGTAACACTCTGTCTTCATTGGATTGCCTGGAGAGTCTCAAAGTTATATCTATGTCCAGAAAATGTTCCTCATGTGGAGACAAGCACACACTGACCAATCCATGCCTGTACCAGTGAACTCTTCTAGCCTTGAAATAGGGTGACCACATCCAGACTGCCTACTGGGGATAGTCCTGCCCAGTGCTAACTTCCAAGCTGCCTGGAAGTTACTCAGTAGAGTATCAGACTTCTTGGGCCAAAACCATGCCAGATACCAGTCTGTCAATTTAACAACGTAGACAAATATGTCCCAATGTTCAAGAACATTTCCTGATACTGCTGCATTTAGTCATAAAGCCTGAAAAGTCCAGCAAGACCTTGCAGTTTTAAAACCTTTTATCTTTACCCCTCCTTAAAGTGTGTATGGATTCTTTCTAGGACCTGCTGCATGGCAGTTTTATAGGCCAATATTCTTGCCTGGATTTTACTTCCCCTGATAATACAAAGATCATCAGTTATAATCTTTGTGTTTGGGAGATCCAGGAGACACTACTGTTTGTTTGATCACATAGCAGCACAGGGCCCTACCGTCCTTGTCATACATATCCAGTAGCACCTGCCCCTTTAGGCATACACCAGTGAAACACTGACATCCAGCAGACCATGCTGACAAGATTGGGTGTGTTCTAGGTAAGTACCAGGCAGATCCTGGTATGGTTTACTAAATGTATTAACACTGCTGTCTACAGCAACTTAAAGCCAATTCAGATTTGCTTACCTGCTGGTTTCTTATGCTGCAGTGCTACCATAACTTTGTGTTCCTGACAGCTCCTTTTCCATTGATATCAACAGATCAAATGGGTCCAGTCATTTCACCAGGCTCAGATTGTACTATTTCTAACTCAAATTTGTCATGTAGATTCCCATTGCTTTGAAAAATGTGTTTATAAACAGAGACCACTCTGACACTGAGAATATTTCTGTGTCATGCTCCCTGGTGTCCCACAGTAGTTAATAATTCTGCATGTCAACTAATATAAATGACAAGCTACAACGTGTCTTGTTTCCTGGGCTTTTATTTGACAGTCTGCATTTTCCCTTTGGCTTTTAGCTGTGATCCTGAGGCTTTGGCCATGTGTCTCCAATAGAATTTTGCTCTTTATTATGACTGATCTGTAGTCTAGCTGGGATCAGGCTGGTTTGGACACTCATGGACCAAGAGAAGGGCTGGCATCCTTTGGCAGTGTGTGAATACTGAGACCATTAGAATGTGCTATAATCACACCACTGATCTTTTACTGTTCTCTAAAAGTCTCCCTATCTTTACAACCAGAAACCCTCTGGTTTTATTTCCCGGAGTACTTGGGTGCTGGGATATAAAAGACGTCTACATGATGCTGCATTGTTCCATGTGGTGAGGCTTCATTCAGTTCTGAACAGATCAGACTGGGTGTCAAAAATAGTAAAACTATGCTAGTGCACTATGCTACTAGTCCTGCTGAGAGGTGCACCCGATGTTTCCACGGCCTCCATGGCCCTGCATGGGTGCCTAGAATCTCTTTTCTGCCTTTGATGGTGGCATTGTTAATGTATTCACTGGACCATCCTCAGTCAATTTGCTTGTCGTGTGTGTCCCATTGCTTTAATGTGGTACTTGTATTCTTATTCTGCACAATGACTGTCCTTGTGTTGACGCCTTCCTCACAGATGCCTATTGTACTTACTGTTTGCTGGGATTTTTCTAGGATTTAGTTCTGCTATGATCTGCTAGAATCAGAAGTTCCACTTACAGACCCATATCTTCTTCAGTATCTTTGCTCTTTAACAGAAGCATCTATTCCTTTTGCTAATTGGTTTCTTTCCAAATAAAGCAGTATCTACCAATAGCTTTGCTCCATCTGCATCCACATTATTTATCAAGCCAGTAGCTTGGACATTATTCCTGTCTTACTTATTTCTTGGCATTTTTTCTTTGGTAAAGATAATAAAGCTTTAGCTCTATTTTCTTTCCTTTGTTCTCTGTGATCATTCTTGTAGACTCTCCATCCTTAGTACCATATTTGTGAGGAGTTTTGGTCTGGAAATTGATGAATCCTGGTGATCATGATTCTTTCATGGTGTCTGTTTGCTGTACTTTTGAGTAATGCTGTGCTACCTTGTTAAGTGTAGTTGCCTTATGATATGCAACTACCTTTCACATCACAGATCTAATAGAAGAAAATGCCTCCCTTAATCTGCCACTGGCTGTGCATGATGTGGTTCCAGGTCTTCATGGTATCTGGAATTTTATTCCTTAGGGAAAGAACAAGGAACTCAATACCAAGCTGTTTCAATCTCAACATAAAGGAATTAACAAGAGAATGGTGTAAACACCTCATGAAAGGTAGATGATGTATGGCGTTGTTTAGTAGGGTCCCATTCTCTACAAGAGGAACATGCAACAAACATATATCAGACCTCTGATTCTGGATGGTTTAAATGGTTGCAAATGTTGACTCTACCAAACTATCCTCTCAAATGCCCTGCATATCCAATAGTTCCCCTTGCATCTATGAAAGCTACTTGGGAATCAACTGTTTCTGAAAATCAGAGTTTATTTTGGTTCCTGTCAGCGTATTTTAGAGCTTCGTTCTTAGCACCATTTCTCCTGCTCAGTGATGTATGCAGAAGTCCTATGGGGCAGCTGGGCTGTCAGGTTCTGTTTCTGCTGTGGCAGTTTATAATTAAGTGCATTTTCATGCAGATCATTTTTCTTTGGGCACAATCTGTTTCAGGCATAATCGCTCCTCAGAAATCAAATGCTCCCAAACCCATGTAGCAATTAGAGTGACTGGTCATCTGGCACTTCATGGAGTTCATAAAGACACAGGGCAACAGCATCTGAATTCCCCACTTATGCAAATTGAACATGCAGGGTTTTCATCCATGATATTTGTTAAACTGAGATGCAAAATGTGGTAAATGCAGTCACTGTTTGTCAGCAATTTGAAAACCAAATTGTGTGTTTCAACGTACAAAACACAAATGGGTAAAGAAAGAAGGCACTTTTAACTTGGGCTTCATTTTCTTTGAGAAGTGCAGGGCACGGTGGGAACTGACTGGTCAGGCCATGGTTGTGGCCCAGGTGGAAGCAGTAGGTGGGTAGGACTGTGTGAATAAGGATTATGAAGGACTAATGGAAGGACAAGGAAGCAACAAGTGTGTGTGGAATTGGTAGCATAAGGGAAGGTTCAGGGCTGGGAATGTGAAAAACAAGTAAATGTGGTAGAAAACTGCCATTTTGTGCTGAGTAAAGTGAGTGGTGAGGGGATACAGGATGGGTCTTGAATCTGACTGCATCACAGACTAAATTTTGCAAGGTGGTAAAGGCAAGAGTGCAGAAGACAAACTTGTCCAGCAAATAAAGGAGCAGCAGTAATGCACCCTGAGATGAGTAATGATGTACAGCATTTCTCTCCTTTTCACCCCTCCTGTCTCCTTTCTCCTTTCTGCTATGTGAAGAGATCAGAGTCGGAAACCTCTCTTGTCCTTCTTTGTTCCCCCAGAACAGATTCTAGAGAGCTTAAAAAAGGCAGTTTCATGACACCACCTTCTCCTTGTGAGTTCTGGTAGAGGGGACATATTTTGATAGGTTTAAAAGGCAGAATAAATACTTGAACAGTACCATGCATATTATGGAAATTGCCAAAGCTTGTAACTGGACATACAGAAGCAAGTTGCCAGAGGTAATTTTATGTATTTCTTCTGTCCCTTGAACATCCCAGAGCTTTGTAGGAGCATAAAGAGATGGAGATATCTTGCAGAACAAAAGGGAGTGAGTGGTAAATGTGACATCATCTTACACAGAAAGGTTTCTCAATGGCATCTTGACTTGGCATCTCACTGTGATGTGGACAATTCAAGAGGAAGCTCCCTTTACAAGCTGCTTAGTTTTCAGAGGAAAGGAAGGCAGGGAAGATCCAGTGTCTCAAATGAGAGTTAAGTAGGACGCAAGTGCACCAAGGCACTTCATTGTCTGCCTGCTCTGTGCATGTTCAGTTAGAGTGGCAGTGTCCTAATTACAGTCCCTCTTTCCAGCTGCTGCAGCTGCAATGAGGCAGGTGCCTGTTATGCAAAGGCTCTCCAGAGGTCAGAAAAGTAGGTTTGGTGCAGCTGAAGACCAACAAAGCAGGTACTGGATAGCATCTAACATCTATATGTTAGGCAGCTTGTTTATATTCATAATACAGGTTCCCTCCACCATCAACACAGAGGAAAGGAACCATAGGGGGCAACTTTGCCAAATTGCTTTTCTTGCTAATTATGGAAGAAAATGAGGTGATTGATTTACATAAGGTGTCTTCTTTACAGGTGGCTGAAGATAGGTGAGATAAAGCCTCAGGTCTTGTCAAGATCCTGAACATTTACCTTCAGAAAGCAAAATTGCTTGGGAGCATTTAGAAAAGAATCAGGCACTGATCTTTAATGGTAGAAATAAAATGGGTTTGACTCTTTTGGTACTGTGCTCTTTAGAATAAAAATGCCCAATATTTCACTTGCTTGTCTGCATAAACAACAGTCCCAGTAGTGCCTGGTCTTTTCTTTATTTTGATCTACACCATGGATGCCATTAAGACTCTATGATTAATAAGGCACACATGAACAACACTCAGCTACTATTTAAAACAGGACAGTGTTTGCTCCTGGGCTTTCTGCAAATGTGTCTGACTAGAGTGAGTTACACAAATGGACAGATTTACAGCCACCAGCTGACCACTTGTCTTTCCTTTCAGCCTGCTGATGAATTGCTTGAACATGAATGTATGGAGAGACTCATAAGATATATCATACTCCTATATCTTTTACCCTGGTAACACCTTGGGCTCATCAAACACTTTCTTCCAGAAATAACTATCTACACAGGTATTTTGAAGAAAAAGCAACAACCTCTCCCCACCAAACTAAACTATCAAAAATTCTCCAGTAAATTTGCAATATTGTACAAGAAACAAAGGACAAATTCTTCCTGTTTCTGGGGTGACTAGATATTTGGAAAAAGTATTTCCTTTATCAAACTCAGTATTATTATTATAGTTCGTGAAAGTAAGAAGAATTCTACATCTGTCAGATTTCAGACCCAGTCACACTCCTGGGTTACAATGTAGATTTGTCCTTAGAGTCATGATTCATTTAGTGAAGTTTAGAGCAGACCTGCTGGAATTTCTTTTTGGTTGAAATCTGGTCCTTATTCTCATTTGCACTTCCAAAATTTCCTTCAAAATTATTCCAATTAAAGTGTATTTAAGCAGGTGTTGCCTATGGAAAATCAGTAAATCAGTCCCTAGGCCAATGCAAGGATCATCTCTACCTATGAGAAGATGTGACTGTAGGAGTGATGCATAGCAAGGCTAGCGCGCTTCTAGCTAGACCATGTTGCAATAGTCACTCTGACATCCAAGGTGCCTCCAGGTGCTCAGCCACACTGAGATTTTTCACACTGCCTTGGTTGGGTGCAGATTCAGTTGATGATGAGGATGTTAACACCAGCTGGTCATGCAGGCACTTCTGTGATAAAGTTATAGTTACACTAACCTCCTTTTAGATCAGAGAGGTATCCACTTCTGTCTGCTGTGCTCACATCACTGCAGTCAGATGTTCCATTTTGATGTGTACAAAGTCCCGTGTGGCACCCAGATACCTAGGGCACTGGTTAAAACCAAGCGACTGCCATGGGGGCACTGTTCTTTCCTTTTAAGCTGAATTGCAATAAACTAATTGTTAATCTAGGGCTACAATAACAGAATTACCCCAAGATAAAGGACAAGACTGTAAAGGAAATTATTCATAGACAAACCCCTCAGCCGAAACTCTCTTGACTGAAGAGAGATAATTTTTATGCAGTTTAATATTTTCTAGATTATGAAAAATTTAATTCAGTTCAGTCACATTATAAGTGAGACAAGCAGGGTTTTTCTAATGAAATGTCCTCCATCAGTCAGTGTTCTAGATGACTTAATCTAAATTGAAATAATAATATTTACAAGAGGGTTTCTATTGGTTTAAATTCATACTTCCAGCTAAACTATTACAATTTCAGAGTGTCTGATTCTCATTTCATTCTTCAGTGTTGGGGGTTTTATTTTACTTTTTTCAGTGCAGTGAAGCTAAATTAATAAAAAAGTGCTATAGTAATTTAAGGGTCTCTACACAGAGTTTTTTGCCTTACCTGAAAAACCCAGAAAGTCTCCAGCTGACATTGACTAAATGGATTCAAGCCACTGCTATGAATTCTGCAACAGATTTGGCCATACAGGGATTTGCAGCAAGTGTCTGCAACTGTGTCTGCTTGAATTCAAGACTTTTATTATTTTTGATGCAATTCGGTACCAGGGAAGAGGAAGGCAGATGAGAGACTGGGGAAAATGTGTGGGAAGAAGGCTCTTGAGTTTCGCCAAGGCCCTTCAGCAACTCCTTCCCTTCCTCCCTCCCCGTTATCTAATCCCCTTGGAATATTGCAGTTCTCACACAACTCCTATCTGGTGAATTAATGGGATTTTCAGAGAGGAAGAAAAAGGAAGGGGGAAAAAAAAGCCTTTCTGATCCAGTACGAGAAGAGAAATCTCACTTTATGTCTTAGAGTGTATCTGCTTAGGAGTTAGGCTGGTTATGCTGCAGCAGCTCTCTTCCTTTAAATATTTATTTCAACCAGTGTAACTATACCCATTTATGGATACAGCTCTTCTGGAATTAGAGTCTTGATCTTGTTCAGTTTAAGCCTCTCTGGGATTGACAAATTAACTAGTAACTGATATAAACTATATCTCCAGTGGAACCTATGCTTCACTGACCAGAACAAAAGAAGCACCAGCAATGGTTTTCTGGTGTAGGCAGATGCATTTTGATTTTTCTTCTGCTACAGCAAAAAAAATGAGGTTTTCCCTATAGCACATTTTATCCTCCCTATTTTGAAGTTTTTAGTCAAATCTTGATCTGATATTAGCTGAGCCCTGCTAACTGTTCAAAACCTGATGGCAGCCTCTCCTAAGAGCTACCTGAGCAATCATTTACTCTGTTGTATTTCTACAGCAGAATATCCCTGATACATGTGCTACTCTGGATTCAAGCCCCTTTTTCTCCCTCATTTCCAAGAAGGTTTTGAGTTCAGATCATGCCCTCCAGTATGCGCCCCCAACTCTCATTTCCTTGGGTTAAGCCCAAGAGAATCCACCTGCCACGTGTGGGCAAACTCATTGAGACCTGTCCTTTAACCTCAGAGTGAAGCGCTCAGCCTTTTCAGAGGCAACACAAGGTTTCCTTAGCCTTGACTCTGGCTGTATGCCTGACATTCCCCACATCCTAATGTGGTTCTGGTAGTTGGGTATTTCGGGCAAGAGAGGAAACTGGAATGAATAGGCATTTTCTACCCCAAAATGCAAGGGAGACCAGGGAAGAGCACTTGAGAGTGTTTCATTAATGAACTGATGTGCCAGCAGGAGATAAAATGGGGATGGAATCAAGCAAACAGTCCGAAACCCTGCACACAGCCTGATGGCTCTGTCTCTACCTCTGACAGGGACCTGCAGACTCTTTTATACTCTGGCAATGTTTTTGCAGTTTGTCATGACAGTTAAGAGTTCTCGAACAGAGAGCACAAATTACACACGCACACATGCTTCACCCTCACTGATCTCGCTGCAGCAGTACCACTGAGAAAAGTAGATAGGAGGCTCCATTTTGTTGCCACAGGACATGAATAAATGTCATTGATTTCAATGGCAGCTATTTGTATCCTGCAGCAGGAGACTAGCACCCTGGTATTGCTGCTGCTCTCTAGCTCTTGGTAGCTGGATCTCTGCAGTAATAGCAGGGCTAATCCTGCTGCCAATTTTCTCTCTGTTTTTGTTGTTTTCTGCTCTGCTTTTATTGAACCAATCACTGGCTATTAAGAAGAATCTTTCCCTCTGGCCTCTTATTCCATTATCATTCATTATAAGGTTTTTTGCACTTCATCTGACACATTTGATGCCAGGCTCTGTCAGAAATGAGGCTCTGGACTTCAAGGGTTCAGGATGCATTGAGAGCTCAGAGCTGCAGAATGGGGAACACTGCAGATGCAAAAGCAAGAGCAATACAATAAGCACATTCAGCAGCATGAAATACTATTCCTGCATTTTGCTCACCCTCATTGCTACAGCTGACAGAGGGGATATACATGTCCCTCTGTGATCCCACAGCCTCAGAGTTTTCCAGCCATTTCCACTTCAGAGTACTGCATTCCCAGCTCTCTTTTCATCGATGTCCCAGCATGCAGGCATGTGCTAATCAGTTTTAACAGGCTCATCATTTGATTGACTTCAAAGCTGGGAACCCAGTTGCTGCCCCTCTTAATAAATAAGAAAGGCCAGCAGGACAAGTGTTGTTTTTTCTGCCTTTAGTTTGTTCTTGTTGTTTGTGGGTAGGTCAGAGATGAAAGTTGATCTGTTTCATGTAACATTTGTCCAATTTCTTTCAGTCACTGTTGGATTAGTTTCTCACATCTTTGTCCAGAAAACGTTTTTTCATCACCTTGTAACAAAACCTCTCCTTCCCTGGTATCACACATTTGTATTGAAGGAGTGTTGCCTTTACTTTTTGTCTGTCTAAGGTTAAACAACACTGATCTGCCATGGAATTTACTTTCTCCAAAGGAGACCAAAAAAACAAGATCCTGTACAAAAAGTATGATCTCCAGAACAATCTCCACAGCCAAAAGCTCCTGTGCAATAGGCTCTTTCCATGGCAACATCTTGTAGATGTCTGAATTTCAGCAGTTTTCTGGGCTGACACATTCATTATTCTACACTGGAAGAACAGAATTCTTATGCATTAATTGATCTTATGTATGAACATAAATAATGTTTGGAAAAACTAAAAAATGGAAAATTTACACAACTGTCTTTTTACCTGTCATGAACTCAAAGTGTGTGTTTTCCAAGGAGCAGTGAATTTTTCATGACAAGTAATTTATTTCAGGACTATTTTCCTCTCTTCCTCTTTGTGAACAGATTACAATTATCTCTTATTTATTCAGTATTCATGTGCTGGGTGCATATCCTTACCCATTCAGTTTTGGTGTACAAACCATTTTGCACATAACTTTTTGTAAGTGTTTTGCAGAAATCTGAGATTTCTGATCAGTGTTTCAGGGATTCCTCTGGGAGGAGGGATGCTCTCTTTGATGCCTCTTTACTGAATGACTGTTGTTACTAACTCAGCCAGCTGGAACTGTGGTAGGAAAAGTGGTGCCTATCCTTTTTTAACCAATGCGCTCTGTCCACACCAGCATGCCTTCCAGCATCTGAGCTTGAACTAGTAGCAGCACAGGATCAAGTTCTATAGATTTGCTTCTTCACTTTGTTCTTATCATGTATTGAAGCCTCATGAGTGATGGATACTATTCCTGTTCTTGTATCTCTTTTGCTTTTGGGTTTTCAAAGGGAAACAATGAACTTAAACTAAAAACTTTTCCAAATAGCAGGCAGAAAAAATAGAAGATTACAAAAAAATTTCTTTCCAAAGCGGTGCAGTGATGTTCTTTGCAAAGCAGGACATTTGCCTGGCATGGACTAATGCTATTTGCACACACTGTCCATGCCTGTGCTGGAGAGGGAAAGTTGAGACCAGTAGGTGGCTGAAGATTAAGCACCAGAGTGAAAAACAAATTCAAATGAAGCTCAGAGTTGCATAGGCATAAAGAAACACATAAGCCTTTGTGCCGTTGGTGACTCACATGGGTGGAGCTTAATTTTCTGGGTGGGAGTACAGAGGAATTACACCACTTTTTTCCTCCCAATATGATGCTAGTATTTCTAGTCTCAAGTGATCCTGAAAAAGAAAGCGCTGAGAAAGAAAGAGACTCCACCTTTTCCTTAGAATAAGAAAAATTAATATGTTTTTCTTCTACATATTTTCTTCTCTCCAGCCCTCCCTTCCCTTCATGTTATCAGCATCAACAGTCACATCTATATCTCCTCTTTTAGGAAATTGCTTTGTGCCAGGCTGTTTTGCTTAAAGGTTCTTTTAGCTTAACATCCTGGTTCATTAACGATTTTTAAGATTTGAGTCATACAGTTTGCTCAGTGACATCTCTCTTCCCCTCAGCTCCCCTTCCCCCATGCCTTGTTTAAAGATTCGTCGATGTCAAACCACTGGATGTTTCCAATTCAGAGCACAGCATAGGCATTGTGTGAATTATATACGGCAAACACTGAAGTTCAAGAGAGCTATGGCGTATACTCAATGGTTGGAGTTCAGGGGTTATTTGACAGGAAACATCTTGATGAACGACCTCTCCTTTCTGCAGCCTGCTGTTTTGTGTCAGCTTTCAGGGATGAACAGCAACCCCAGCCCAGACAGGGCCCTTCTGTCCGACCACTGAACTAAGCTCCTCACTTGTTTCCAATTGCTTTGGCTAGACAAGAAACAGCAGAGCTAATGGGCAGAAGGGGATATTAATTTGCATTTGAATACAGCCCAACACAGTTACTCAATGTTACTGCTGGGTAATGGGAAAATTAAGCTAAAACGGAGTTAGCATATGGTAAAGAAATGTAGCTGATGCTGAGAAGACAGACTGCAGTTGCAGTGAATTAGTGGCCACAGCTGTTGCATGGGATGCCTTACTGCTCTCAGGGCAGGTAGTGTTGCAAAAATAAATATTCCTTTTTACACACACTGTTACACAGAGAAATAAAATCAAAGAAAAAAAAAGATGGGGGGAAGTGATGTAGCTGCAATATTAAAAGTTTAGTAATGAAAAAGCCACAGAAGCAAATGAATGCAAGGGGAGGTATCCTGCCTTCCTTAGAAAAGCAATAAAACCCATAGAAATGTTTCCTTCCATTTGCAGTGGGCCACCACTGTTTTCCAGGAGTTAGTCTGGCTAATCACAGCAATTCTCCCTGAGTCAGACAGAGCCTGGAGCCAGATCTTTATACATGTTGCTATGTGTTATTGTAGCTGAGAGTAATGTGTGGTTACTGTCTCAGAGTTGTTGTTTTCTTTTATTCCCCCTTTTGTCAGGGTCTGGGTTTCCTTTCCTGGCCAAGGACCTGACCAGAGTGACCCTGTGAGCTACCTGTTGTCTCAGGGAAATTGGGATGGATTGGGATGAGAAGGGTTCGCACAAGCAGCTCACTTGCAATGCTGGTTCTTTCATTTCATTCAGTCCTGCTTTGGTCTGTAGCATTCACTGCTGTGATCCCACTGTGGCATGGGCACACTGCAGAGTAATGTGGAAAGCCACAATGTCCTCTCCCTGTTTTCTTTACATTATTTTTTTTTTATAAGTGAAGTGATACTCCTCTTGAATAAGCTTTAAACATATACAAACCCATGAACAGACATCCTCACCCCTTTTCTTACAAGGCAAACTAGTCAGAGTATTGCTTTTCCAAACTGGCTAAAATTTGCATCAATAAGCCAACCTTTTTTAATGATACTAAGACCCTTCAGTGTTCAATAGAGTGCTCGCCTAAAACTTTCAGTACCCTTTGAATTTTGCCGTGTGTTCCAGAAAAATAAAAAGTTATGGAGATGTTTGAATAGGTTTTTTTCCAAAGCAATGCCTAGGAGTTAGTTACACATCTGCCAGCAGTACTGGTGTGCGGTTAAATACATTGCATGGCTTTGAACTTCTCAAGCGTGACTGTAAAATGATATTGTCTGTGCTTCTTATTGGTTATATCAGATGAGTCCCACTTCAGTCCTTTATTTGCTTTGTTGATCTCATTAGAAATAATTAAAGTTTTTATCTGGTTCACATTTAGTAGCTTTGTTTAGCTGGGGTTTTTTGGTATATTTTGTTGGGTTTTTTTTAACAGATCTTTTACTTCTGAAGACTGTTCCACGCTGCCATTCACCCAGTGTTATTATTACCAAATTCTTTCTGAGGGTTCACTACTTCCCTCATAAATCATTATGTTCCCATTTAGCAAATTTAATAACAGGATCTGGTTTCAATCCTCCCTGCACAGAAAAGCCACTTCAGCTTTTCATTCGGACATGGAATTTGATGGAATGTGCCTGGTGTTTAGAACAGTTCCCAGCCCTCAATGTAGTTCCTTGCTGGGGCCAGCCATGCTGCCTAGGGCTGCGCAATACAGGGACATTGGCCTTCCTTGCCTCTGCTGCTGGAGAAAGAAAAGGGAAGGGTGGAGGAAGAAGATGGGGGGGAAGCTTTTTCATCAGTTTAAAGAAAGGGAGAAAGCATTCAGGTTCCAAGCTGAAAAATCCTGAAAATCTTCAAAATTTCTGAGGGACTGGATTTTGAATAATTAAGGTGCGTGCATTAAGACGTGTATATACAAAGCCAGCACATTCACTATGTTTTACATTATTTGGACATTTGGCCCTGCCTGTATACCCTCAGAGAGGAAGATAGGTGGGAGGTGGGAGTCTCAATCTGCTCAAGGGTAGGAAGGCTCTACAGAGGGATCTGGACAGGCTGGATTGGTGGACTAAGGCCAACTGTATGAGGTTCAACAAGGCCAAGTGCCAGGTCTTGCACTTGGGTCACGACAGCCCCAGGCAATGCTACAGGCTTGGGGAGGAGTGGCTGGAAAGCTGCTCTGCGGAAAAGGACCTGGGGGTGCTGGTGGGCAGCCAGCTGAACATGAGCCAGCAGTGTGCCCAGGTGGGCAAGAAGGCCAACTGCATCCTGGCTTGGATCAGGAATAGTGTGGCCATCCCGAGCAGGGAAGGGATCGTCCCCCTGTACTCAGCACTGGTGAGGCTGCACCTTGAATACTGTGTTCAGTTTTGGGCCCCTCAGTACAAGAAGGACATGGAGGTGCTGGAGCGTGTCCAGAGAAGGGCAACGAAGCTGGTGAAGGGTCTGGAGAGCAGGTCTGATGAGCAGCGGCTGAGGGATCTGGGGCTGTTTAGCCTGGGGAAGAGGAGTCTGAGGGGAGATCTTATTGCTCTCTACAACTACCTGAAAGGAGGCTGTAGCGAGGTGGGTGTTGGTCTCTTCTCCCAAGTTACTAGCGATAGGATGTGAGAAAATGGCTTCAAGCTGCACCAGGGGAGGTTTAGATTGGATATTAGGAAAAATGTCTTTACTGAAAGAGTGGTGAGGCATTGGAACAGGCTGCCCAGAGAGGTGGTGGAGTCAGCATCCCTGCAGGAGTTCAAAAAACGCATAGACGTAGCACTTCGGGACACGGTTTAGGAGGCATGGTAGTGTTGGGTTGATGGTTGGACTTGATGATCCTAGAAATCTTTTCCAACCTAAATGTTTCTATGATATACCAACCGTGGTCATATGGACACAGAGCAGCAAAAGGACTTGGAGCAGTTCACATCTTGGTCACAAGTTGTAGGTATGAGGATGTGTTACAGCAAGGTGAGAAGGAGGAAAAATTCAGCACTGAAACTACTCCTTAATGAATATTTGTCCCATTTGAGGTACCCAGACATCATTCATTTCAGAGGATCACCATTCACGCATTAGGGCAAGTGTAGGCATACAGGCATTTACTAAGGCATAGCTGTAGTATATCCACTCATATGCTTACCCACAATCATATTTTCAGGTAGATGTTCCTCTAAAGCTAGTTGATACCTGAATACAAGCATGTACATAGGCTTTGGACTTGTTCTAACACATGTGCCTTGATTTGACCCATTCAGTCCTGGGCCTTGACTTTAGCTGACCCTAGCACAGAAGGCTCTTGGGAGCTCATGAGGTCCCCTGTGCCACACCAGCTGAACACCTCACCTTCTTGGAGCTGTTTTTCCCCCTGTGAACTAGGGAATTGTATTATCCCTATTTGTCCCTCGATGTAAACCCCAGGAGCCTCATCTTTCCCCTCTCTCACCAAGCCTTACCTGGGCTAAAGAAGGTTTGATATGATGACACCATCCCAGTCCCATTTCTAGGGGTGTGTGACCACCTTTGCAACATGCTGCAGCATAGCTTACCAGTGCTGACAGTCTCCCTTTGACAGTCTCAGCTTAGGTAAAGGCTTGATTCAAAATCCATTAAAGACAGTCAAAGATCTTCTTTGATTTCAAAGCACTTTGGACTTAGGCTTCTTTCCCATCTAACAGGAGTCCTTTCCAAATCAGCTCCAAGGCACATCAGTTGGATGCTGTGCAAAGCATTTTCTAGTGCCAGTTTGGGCTCTGTGGGTATTAAAGAGCACAACATCATACTTGACTTTCAGTCAGTCACATTCTGCCAGCACTTGCATTTTGAAGCAGAGAAGGGGGGTAAAGGGGAGATAATCTCTCGTGTAAGTGTATGAAATGTGCAGTATTAGAACATAAGGACACCATAATGCTCTTATTAAAACCATCATTGTCATAAAAATGGATTATTTACTTTGTAACCCATAGTGCTTTCCCAGAAAGTAGTTTCTGGATATAATTTTCAATTGTCTTTGAACCAGATGCATCCCTGACCACAGTTGTTCTTATAGCTCACAGAATTTGCCACTTTCAGGGCACTGCAGCAGAAGGGAGCACCAGGAAGAACGAGAGGGATGAAAACTGGCTTTTGAGATGGTCAGGATCACAAATCTGGTATCCATCGGCAGGACCAGAGCTCATCTGCATGTGCAATGTTTGACTTGCTAAGGACACACTGACATCTCCATCCTGTGCTACTACAGATGACATGGAAGAGCAGAAACTGGGAAGCCTCTGACCTGGCAAGTTTTCCCATTGTATATCAGAATCATACAACTGTCCTTTAAGCTCCAGTCATTTAAGAGAGCTGTTGGGGTTAGTAAGAAGGAATGACCTCATATATGTCATTTAAAACTGTTGCTTATATCTTTGGTCTTTCTTAGAGTCTGGGTAGAATCATAGAATCATAGAATTGTTTAGGTTGGAAAGGACCTTTAGAGGTCATCTAGTCCAACCCCCCTGCAATGAGCAGGGACATCTTCAACTAGATCAGATTGCTCAGAGCACTGTCCAACTTAACCTTGCATGTTTCTAGGGATGGGATACAAACAACTAGGAAGCCCACCTGGCTTGGTTGCATTCAAAACTGATGAATAACATTCTGAAAGCTTAGCTTTCCTGAAGACAACACAAAGACCTAATCATAAGCAAAGTCTTCTCATCCCCTGACGTGTAGGCAGCTCTGTAATCACAGCCTGGGCAGGCAAACCAGAACCTCAGAAGCTCTTTCCCAAGTACCCTAAAGAAGAACAAAATGATGGAGGAAGTTACAGGAATTCAGGAAGGAAATTAATCTTTCAAGGCCCTCCTAAGTCCTGGGAAGCTGCATCAATGTCTTTTCATGACTGTAGGTTGAAGCAACATGAGACAAGACACCTGCAAATCTACATGTTATATTTCAATGCACACACATACATATTTCACATGCAGTCCCCAATGCGGCTGGCATCGTGGCATGGGTACAGTTAGCCAGAAGAGCTGTCACTCATTAGTAGCAAATTTCTGCCAGCAGGGAATGGCTCTTTTTTACCACCGGGAGGGACAGGGAAAGCACTGCCATTTTCCGCAGCTCTGGACTGAGTATCAACTGCCTGTCTCACTCTTCCCAGTGCAGCTCACACAGCATTACTCACTCACTGTCAAGAGGTTTGACTCAAGCCTGCATGGATCCCGACAGCCCGATGAAGGACTGCATGAACTCATTAGATGGCAGAGCACAGTCTCAAAGGCTGGCTTGCTCTGGAAGTGAGCATCCGCTGTCTAGCTTTGTGTGCAAAGCCTGTTTTGCCTATTTCATATTTCAGCTGTGTTCAATCATCTGATTGTGATGGGAAGTCTTAAGTACACAAATGTTAATGATGATGTGCACAATTTCATCATCCAGTAATTGGCAGCCGTACTGTCTATGGAGCTCTGAGGTCCTGACCAGTACTGGCACTTTCCTGAGCTCAGTTCCCTGAAGTGACACATGCACATACAATAACTGGGCCAGAAAACACCCTAAAGTGTTGTGGTTTAACCCCAGTAGGCAGCTCAGCCCCTCACAGCTGCTTGTTCACTCCATCCCAGTGGGATGGCGGAGAGAATCAGAAGGGTAAGAGTGAGAGAACTCGTGCCTTGAGATAAAGACTGTTCAATAGGTAAAGCAAAAGCTGTGCATACAAGCAAAGCAAAACAAGGAATTCATTCACTACTTCCCGTCAGCAGGCAGGTGTTCAGCCATCTCCAGGAAAGTAGGGCTCCATCATGTGTAATGATTACTTGGGAAGACAAACACCATCACTCCGAACATCACTCCCTTTCTCCTTCTGCCCCACAGCTTTTATTGCTGAACACAATGTCATATGGTATGGAATATCCCTTGGGTCAGCTGGGGTCAGTTGTCCCAGCTGTGTCCCCTCCCAACTCCTTGTGCACCCCCAGCCCACTCGCTGGTGGGGTGGGGTGAGGAGCAGAAAAGGCCTTGACTCTGTAAGCACTGCTCAGCAGGAACTAAATCATCTCTGTGTTATCAATACTGTTTTGGTCACACATCCAAAACATAGCCCCATACAAGCTACTATGAAGAAAATCAACTTTAGCCCAACCAAACCCATTATACTTATGTACAAGAACTGGGTATCAAAAACAGGCCAAGGCTGAGGCAAAGGTGAGCGATTCAGTTTCACCAGGCTATTCCAGCTCCAAAGATTATAAAAGAGCATTGCAGAAATGACACTATATTTTGCCCAAGGCAAGGTTAACCCTCCACTGACCATTTGTCACCAGCCATGCTGGGGCCATAAGTCCCTGCCGTGCTGGTTAGCAAAGCCCTAATCATTCTGTGAATATGACAGTGAAAGTGGAGGTCAACTGAGTGCCAGATTCTGACTTTTTTTGTAAACTCAGAGGGAATCCGAAGTCACAAGAAAGCTTTCAGATTAGACTGGCAATATAATAAAAACTTTAATGGAACTGTGTTATTTAAAGGTGAGAACAATTTATGAGACAAATGAAGAATTGGAGGAAAAATTTATTCCATGAAGATGACCCTAGCTGCTGCCTGGTCATGGCCACATGTCATTGGGTTTGTCCTTTACCCCTTCTCTTCACACTGCAGCTGTATCCAGGCTTGCACTAGCTAGGCAAAGCCTTGGGCACAGCTGCTGCCCTTGCTGCTCTGACAGGAGATCCAGCATTTAGTTTTTCTGTAATCAAGATGACCTCAGAAGTGGCCTGTGATCTGCTTACAGCTTTGTGAAGCCCTTGCAAACCACACAAATCTCAACACAGTGGCATGCCTACAACTTCACTTGAGATCACAAGCCTGCCCCAGCTCTTAGTGCACATGACTATCTGAGCCCTGATAGGACATAGAGACAGGCTGGTGATAAAAGGTGTCATGGTACTGACATGCCTTTTCTCTTCTTCCAGGTGGTAAAAGTAACTGCATTTGGTCCTCTCTCTATGTCTCCGTGCAATCTGTTGCATGGAGACAGGATGGGTGGGGAGCTCTCAAAAGGGTGCTTTTGCTCACTTCTTTTCACTTGCAGTGTGAAGCCATCTACAAATCCTTCCATGAGCGTAGCTCTTGCACCTCAGTTCTTCCTGAAGGTGGTAGAAGCAAGCCCTTAAACAAGGTGCACTCTTCTATTAGGGTTTGAGCAACCCTGCCTCAAGGGCTGTTAGGTATGTGAGACTTGTTTTCCTTAAGAATTTAAGCCCTTATTAAAAATAGAGGTCCTTTTAGACTATGTGGTGCCCATACTTTTGATGTGTGCAACATGTCCTCATATGAACCCAGTGGCTATTCAAACCTGCAATGGTTTTGTTCATTGTATTTATCTGAGAGAGCTACAACGAAAGCCTGTCCCTGTATCCAGCCTGCACGGCTTGCAGCTCTTCCTGAGAGCTCATTAGGCAATTGAATTGCACATAGGACCTGACCAAAATCCCACTGGAGCCAGTGAATGGTTTTCTATTGATCCAAGCCCTTGAACTGCAGCAGTACAGGCAAAGTAAATTGTGCAAAGTTTCTGCTTTCAACCCATCAGGAAAATATTTGAATTTTTCTGCTTTGCTTCTTTTTTTTTTTTTTTTTTTTTTTTTTGTCTTTTTTGGACTTTTAACTATTTGGTTCAGACAGATTTCCCCTCTATAAATCTGCTTGCATTTCTAAATGCAATTACTAGTAGGAGGAAGATGAGCAACAGGCAGAAATCAAGGCAAAAGAGCAAATAGACAGTAAATGGAGCTTTATTTAACACACCAACAGCCAGGAGAGAGGAAGTGAACCACAAACTAATGTAAGAACAGTATTAAAAACAATAAGAAGAAATCATAATATATTATGGCTTTGCAATTAAATAGCATCCTTTATCTGATGAGCTCCTTGTGCTTTACGAACTTCAGTTAATTAAATCTTCTCCATACACATGATATGCAGAAGGCAGTAATCTTCAGGAAGAGTTTCAAATGACAGCATTAGCTGGGAGTGCAAACCACACTGTCCTTCCCCAGGAAAGGAGCACTTTGCTTTAGAAAAATCATGTTTGCTTCATCTGCTCTGGAAAAGCTCCTCCCCATTCAAACAGAAAAGTAGCTGAGGAAATGAAAGTTTCATTTTCCTGAGTTTAGACAGGGCAGCTTAGGGCAAGAATTTCCCCGACAGTAACTGTTAAAAACTGTGGAAAAATCACAGCTAGAAAAGAAGAAAAAGCAAATGTTATTTGGATGCTGCATTAACTGCAACATCGTCTTGCTTTTTTGTCTCCTGTTTGCCTGATCTTCCCCTTGCCTGATTTGTTGAACCAGTGACAAGTTAGTTTCCAGCCTGGAAACAAACTTTCTTTAAAAAAGTAATAAAAAGTGTGGGTGTCTCCTATGCACAACTCACAACAGCGACACCAGCAATAGACTGGGAAATGAATGCTTCTTTAGGTGTATGCCAGCTGTCAGGCTTACACTAAACAATGTTCTTAATTAGTGGTAATGAGTTGGCAAACTCCTGAAAGTTTGTAACCAATTATTTTTTATAATTATGATCACTTAAAGACAACAGCATAGTACAAATGATGACTAACAAGGACAATGCAACTGTCAATTAGAAAATAAGGCTCTAATCATCACAACTTGCCTTAAAGCACAAATCACTGCAAGTGCATTTTTTTGTTCAAAGGGAAAAAAAGCTAGGGAAAGTCAGTGCTGGGAAAATAAAGAGCCTAGCTATTCTGCTTTCCGTGCTGGATGCTGAAAGGCTGATACAGAAATTAATGAGAAGTGCCATGAAATATCACGCAAAGAGACTGTCCCCCTGGTGTTGCAAGTGATGACCAGAAACCACCTGCAATTTCAGATCAGCCCTGTATTGGGGGAGGCAAGTGAGTGGTCTGTGTATCCATGTCACCACTTGAAAGGCACCTGTAGTGACATCCAGTTGCTTTGACAAGAGTGGCTAGTGTCATTTTATACAACTTGGCATATTCGACTTAATTCTCAGCTGGCTATTTCAGACTTACTCAACTCTCCCACACATTCACACAAGACTGGCAGATATGACATAGGACCCGTGGAAAAGCTGTACCCTCCTGGAGGGGCAGCTGGAAGTCAGGTGGGCTGTATGAGGCAGCAAAACTACTTTAGATGCCTATGTTTAGACATCTGAACCAAGCAAGGAGAGATTTCATGTCCTATCAACGTTGTGCTGGCCTTGCAACTTCACACCTTGACCGGCTCAGTATGGACCTTTCCCACCAGACATTCTCTGAAAGTTGCCAAACATGAAGGTATAAGGCAAGAACAGAGCTCTGAGCTCAAAAGTATGTTGCATATTCAGGCAGTGCCATGCCACAACTGCCTGATTGTCTTCTTAGAAAGGAGAAGAAAGAACTGTACTGGCATTTGGAATAAAATCGCTTTTTCTGTGGAAGGTGTACACTTCAGATCAGTCAGCGACGGAGCACATTCAAGGGAGCTTGTAGCACAGAGCAGGGCCCTCAAGGAGCAACATCTCCGGTTTTGCAAAACTTGAGTTTCTGTGTGGGTGGTGACAGTGAAGGCAGGAGTGCGTCTCAGGTTTCAGGAGTAAATCCAGTGATAAAAGTCTTTTTGAGGACTGTCTTCAACTTCTCTTACATTGTTAGCACTACTGAAGATCAGAATTTTTTAGATTATTTTTGTGGGCTTCATTTGGGGATATATTTTTTTTTTGCTCCTACCTTGAAGGACACTGTAGAAAACTATTCCCCTGGAGCGCAAAGTAAGCATTATCCAAACACTGTTAAATGGAAGACATCAACCTGCAAAATGAAGGAAAGAGATGTCTCCCATCCATCATGGTGACACTGCTGAAGGCCAGGAGATGAAGGTTTGATTTCGTCTACTCTGACAGCACTTGTTCAGCCAGCAAATCTCTGTCACATTGCAGGTAGCTCTGAAAGGTAACTGGCAGCATATACATGACTTATAGATATACAGACACAAGCGAACATGATGAAGAAAAATCAGCATAATCTAGAAAGCAAGGGACAGGGTGTGAATTATTCTCCCCTTAGAATATGGGTGCTCGAAACTGTCATCGGCGCTGCACCAACCAACTCAGAAAGCAGAATCTGAGCTCAGCATACAAATCTTCCCTTGTATGTCATTTCTTGGTAGGTTCAAAGTGGATTTTACCAGGGACTAGGGATGTCGTAGCTCTCCCTGTGTGTCTGTTAGGTTAAATGTAAGGTCATAGAGCAGGAGCCAGGCCATTTGGCAGACACACATTCTCTCTTCCGGCCCCAAGTTTAGTGCTTTCTTCCCTCCCATTGCTTTAGACATTTACAACTATGAAGGATTAAAATCAGTACTCTGCATCTGCAAAAAACTTCAAGTCTTCCAAAAATATCACAAGATAAAAGGAAAGTGATTTTTCTTGGAACCCCTACCTTTCTTTTTATTCCATTTTACCATGACATGACTGAATACCTCCAAGTCATTGACCCCAGCATAATGTCATTTTAAATACATTAGCTTAAGTACTAATAGCAGTCTCACTGCAACAGCTTGGATTTTGCACCAGCAGAAAATCCCATTTGAAAAGCCTGGCAAATTAGGTCAGGCTCTGAGCTCTGTGCTGGCAAACCCAGATTTCTGCCACACCAGCCTGGACGGCTGGAGGACAGCTCTAACCTCAGTTGGCTTGAAGTCACCACCACGCTCTCAGGGTGGGTGTACAGCTCCAGGCTGAAAAGTCATTTTTTAACTATATGAAAATACATTTAACTGATGGGTAACCCCTCTCCCGATGTCCCACAGGAAACAGCAGATATATTATTGTGTTTAATGACAAGACCTCTGGGAATGGCAGACAATTTATTTTACACAGAGACCGAGATAGTTGGAGGTTCGGTACTGCCCACCTAGCTGCCTGCTTTGGTTGCAGATCAGTGCTTAAATTCTGCTCACTGGTAGCTCACAGATTTTGCAATGAAAGTGGAGAATAATTCAACCATCAGCTCCTTGTCTGGGGCATCTTTGCATCTTCTCCTCATGTGCCTGGATATGTAATCCATGTTGGCAGACCATATTTACATTGAAGAGCTACTTGCAGAGATACCCATCCTCACCACACCAAGCTGTTACTGAAGCAGGACACTTTATAATCACTTCAGCAGATTTCTCCCCGAATAAATTAGGCTTGTTGAGAAGCAGCTAATTATGAACCTAAGAACAGCATGGAGGTTACAGTGCTTTCCACATCACAGATAGACTCTCTGCATGGTGCTACATGGCATTGTGTGGATGTCTCAGCCCTCTTGGTGCTGTCTCAGAGCTCTTGCCACTGGGCTCTTTGGTGCAGCTTCATGCAAAAAGTATTGTATGATCCCCAGGGAGCCTGATAAAATCATAGGATCATTTAAGCTGGAAAAGACCTTTAAGGTCATTGAGTCCAACTGTAAAATAACTCACAGGAAACTGCAAAGTCAGGGGGCAATATGTTGGTCCAGAAAGAGCTTTGCACAGTGGTTGCTCAGACCAGGCTGGAGGAGCTCACAGCTCAAGGATCACTACACTTCTCTGATGCTGACATACAGTTAGTTTTCTCTTGTGCATGAATTTAGGTTGGCAGTCAGCACAGAATCACAGAATCACAGAATGGTAGGGGTTGGAAGGGACCTCTGGAGATCATCTCATCCAACCCCCCTGCTTGAGCAGGGACACCTAGAGCAAGGTGCACAGGACTGCATCCAGGTGGGTTTTGAATGTCTCCAGGGAAGGAGACTCCACAACCTCTCTGGGCAGCCTGTTCCAGTGCTCTGTCATTCTCACAGTAAAGAAGTTTTTCCTCATCTTCAGGTCGAACTTCCTGTGTTCCAATTTGTGCCCATTGCCCCTTGTCCTGTCATTGGGCACCACTGAAAAGAGTCTGGCCCCATCATCTTGACACCCACCCTTTAGATATTTATAAGTATTGATAATATCCCTCCTCAGTCTTCTCTTCTCCAGGCTAAACAAACCCAGGTCTTTCAGCCCTTCATCATAAAAGAGATGTTCCAGTCCCCTGATTATCTTTGTAGCTCTCTGCTGGACTTGCTCGAGCAGTTCCCTGTCCTTAAACTGGGGAGCCCAGAACTGGACACAGTACTTCAGATGTGGCCTCACTAGGGTGGACTAGAGAGGGAGGATAACTTCCCTCCACCTGCTGGCCACACTCCTTTTAATGCACCCCAGGATACTGTTGGCCTTCTTGGCCACAAGGACACAGTGCTAGCTCCTGATCACCTCGCTGTCCACCAGCACTCCCAGGTCCTTCTCAACAGAGCTGCTTTCCAGCAAGTCAGCCTCCAAACATGTATCTGAATTACTGTTTTGACTAGTCACAGAAAACTATCAGATTCAAATGGTGTTTTACAATGACATACCCGTCTTTTCCAAAACCTACAGAACAGTGTGTAAAATATCCCTAAAGCAAAGAAACATTGTCAAGAAGTTGTCCCACTTTCATACTAGACAGTGGCTAGCCAGTGTAGCTGGCTGCGTAGCTAATACCTTCCATATGGGAATATAAAGATAACTAATTTGAATCATGCCTTTTAAGGCATTTTGCTACCTGGAACATCCCCCCAACCTGCACAGTACCCAAAGCAGGGCAGGGACTGAAGCACATATTTTGGCTTTATGCATGTGCTACAGGCTGAGAGTGAAGGAATTAAACAGCTACTAATATTCTGACTGCAAAGGTTTATCTGAGGCCAGTTCCTGCCCCTAGAGCATCCCTGCTGCTCTATTGCATTTATCATTTCCTAAATGTAACTGAGGTTGGGAGTAGGACCTCCAAACTCTTTTTTCAGTTTTCCACTTTTTTCTTTAAGCTTCTGCTGCCAAAAAACCATCACGCACTGTTGAAAGACAAAATGAGCAACTCTGAAATGCAGTTTAAATTGTTTGGAAGCCAAAAAAATAAGAAAAAGTAGAGTGAAAAAACTTGAATATGCCTGGAAGAAATGGCCATCTTTTCAGAATTGCACTTAGTAATTCTGTCATTATTATAACAGAATGCAATGTCATAAAATGGGCATCACTCTTATTCATATAAGGTTTCATAAAAGTGACAGAAAGAGCAGCTTGTGGTGCCTCTTAAACAAATCAGAAATTTAACTGCCTCAATAACATTTGGAAATTCGAGATAAAGCCAAAGCCTCATGTCTTATATTAAAAAATTACTAGCTCCTAAAGCAGGCCTGCATAGCCTATTGTACAATTAGTGACAAATACGGTGCCTGTGACATATTTAGTGCATGGAAAATAGAACTGGTCTGTATGATGTATGATGACTGGATAATGATTGCAAGTAATGGTCTGTTTGTACATCTGAACAAAGCAAAGAAAGCAATTAGCCCTTCCCATAAGCCCTCTATCGCTGTTGGGCTGTCATGTTTCTTTAGCTTGCTTGGGATAAAGTAGAGAGGAGAGAAGGAGCTGCTGAAAGAAAAGACAGAGAAAGGCAGAAAAGAAGGAGAGCAGAGCAGATTGTCCCCAACACCTAGGCTGGGTGACTTGGGTGCCATATTCTGTTCCCTGCTTTTTCTGTTTCAGTGGCTGATACATTTTCCCATCCAGGTTCATTAGTGCTTCTCTACTTCCCTGATGCCTTTGCAATCAGCATGTCTGATCCATGTGTCTCACCCTAGACAATCTCATTCCTGCACTTCTTTCTCCCTACTTCCCTACTTGACTATGCCCTTACTCGTGCCCCATATCATAGATAATTCTGTGGAAAAAGCAGCTTAGTGCTAAGGAGCTATCACTTCCTTCCTCTCCCCTCTCCCCATCCCTCCCCCCCAAAAAGAACAACCCCACAACAAAAGAAAAGGGAAGAAAAAGAAAAAAGAAAAACAAAATGTTGACTTATTAGAGAAGAAATAGGGAAAAGAGCTAAGAATATTGTTAGGGTAAAACACAGATCCACCATGAACATTTGAGTAGAGACTGTGCAAAACTTTGCTAGGAAGTAGAAAATGTTCAAGGGGAAGGAAAATGTGATTTGAGGAAACGGACAGCAACTAAGGAGATTAGTGTTCATCAAGCCACTAGTATAGAAGAAACAGTTAAGGGGGACTATGAGAGATATATAAAATCATGAGTCCCAGTGAACTAGTGATGAGAGAAAAATTATTCCCAGTCCCTGCCAGTCAACAGCTAGGGGCTTTCAAATAAACCAGCTGGCAGGTCCAGACCAAAGCAAATCAAAGCGGAATGTTTCTTTAAACAACATACTAATCTGTGGAACTCCCCACTCCTGCCATCTCCGTGTCTAACTTTGCTTTTTAATTCTCCCCCACAGTCCAGACAATATTATTTTCTCTTCCAACTCCATCCTCCTGCATGCCTCAGAAATCCCCTCCACAATATTTTTCTTGTGTACATCCACTTCAGCTCCCAATATCATCACTGTAGCTAGCTGGGTTTGAGATTTGCTTTTACTATTCTACTAATTGGCATTAGTATATAAGACAGTATCCTAGAAACATGTCCCTTTCATCCTGAAAGCCACGTACACATTTTGCAACAGCTAGAATCCATGAGTTGTGTCATTCCCTGTACATTGTAAATGCAGAAGATACTGACCTGCAGATAGCAGCTGACACAAGATTCATACCAGATTTCCCCTTCTGCTCAGCCTGGGAGGGAAGCTGTCAACTGGTCGACTGTGAGTTTACTTCTGAACTGAGCTTCTCCGCAGATCAGGAGTTGTAGGACTGGGATTCAGGTATTTCGAGAATGTTATCTGTCATCTAGCTCTGTTGTCTCCGAGTAAATCAGTAACTTTCTCAGGGTCACTGGGAGTCATCACAGCCAGGAAACTCTGCAAAAGTGCTTATCTCTCTGGGGTGTACAGAGGGCCGACACTGCAGAAACTCCAGAGGCAGTTTCTTCTCCTGGAAGTGAAGAGAAGAGGGTGCAGGCGGCGAGACTGGCATGAGAATGTACTAGAAAGGTTTGCAGATTTTCACACTCTTGTTACTCAAAACAGCATGAAAAACAACCTTTTTTAATCTTTAGTAAAGAAAAAGTCGGCTGAGGACTTCAGAGGAAAATGCAAAATGCTGAAGGATATCATGGAAATAAATGATACATTTGACATCAGGTCAAACGGAAGAGAGAGAGAATGAGTTTCAGATAAGAAAGCTGCAGGTAGGAGGGAGTGTAAAATATGACAGGAAGTACAGGGCCAGGGTAGAAACAAACAGTAAACATATATTCTTTGTTCTTCAGCTTTAATTTCTGAAAGGCTGCTTTGAACTTTTCTATGAAGGAGGTTGTATGTGGTTTAGGTTTGGAGGGTTTTTGTGGTGGTTTTGTTTGTTACAAGGATTAAAGCAGCTTCTGTAAAGTGGTAGGTGAATGGAGGTTTTTTTGGAGTATAGCTGATGGTTATTTGAAGGAGAGGGGGAATTCCTTAGACTGACATACAGCAAACAACGTTACATAAAGCTGCTGTATATTACAATAGTTTAGCATGATTTCACTGGAGAAATGGCCACTCAGCTCCTCAGATACTTTAACATCTGTGCATAGGGTGTTTTAAAATCTAAAGCATGTTACTTTTTGTCAGTCGAAACATTTTCACTTCTGCAACACTCAATTCTGAGATCATCCATCTGCTACCCAAGGAATCTTCCTGCCCTTTTGGCAGCATGGTATCCATTAACTTTTATTTGAAGGAGTGAGAAGACTGAAAAAAAATAAGTTTCATGATAAGAAATCATGAATCATCAGACCAACTCTTTGATTTTCCTCACTTGGACAGTGAAAGAATTAGTTATTACAAAATCTACCTGCAAGAACTGCAGTTTCTTTGCCAAATCTTGACATCTTGCTGGGTTGCTGTAGGGTCAACAGCTGGAGATGGCATGCATGCAGGCCCTCGATGACACACTTGGGTTGGGCCAGGGATGGACTTGGCAGCTGCCATCGTTAGGAATGAGCTTGTTAAAAGATGACAATTCCATTCCTGCTGAGGGCTGGGCAGGATCTGGGAGTTCCCCTCTCACGCAGACACCAGGTGCTGCTGACAGGTCTGTTGTCTGCATATTGCTTCTGAGAAAGCTTCTATTGCCTTCCACAGAGCTTACGCTAACATCTTTAACCTCTAACTTAAGAAAGAAAACACGATCCACCTATTCATTGTCCTTGCCAGCCATGCTTGCCATAAGTGTGTCCTTGGTGACCCTCACCTCACTCAAAGAACTAACCAGCTCAGTGCAGAAATTACTGGGAAAAAACACCTTATAATCAGTTTTGCAACAGTTCAATGAGGCGACTCTAATAGTCCCTTCTGGCCTTTGTGTTTGTGATTCTTTGAATATTTACCCCTGCAGTCATGGGCAAACAGGTCTGGCAGAGGGAAACCAGGAGATCCTGCATCCTGTTCCGTTCACAGACCACTAGGTCAGCCCTTTCTCACCGTCTATTTCCATAATGGTAGAACGATATTTAATCCAATTTTCAGATTGGAAAGAGACTGTCACACTGCGGTTTTTCACCAGTTTGTTTATCCTTTTAGCTTTGTCCAGCTCTTTGTGCTCAAGCCTATTAGGTGATTCTAGTGAACCAAAGCCCAGTGAAGCTAAGATCCTTGTCTCAGGACTAAGTATTTCTCTTGCTCCTTTTTCCCTTTTCAACAGCAATTAAAGGAAAAAATGTCCTGTTATTACAGCCCATCACCTACTGAATCATCAGCTGATATCTTGCCTGTGTGTAGGAGGCTTTTTAAAAATTCTAGACTCATTATTCCCTGACCTAGTGATTTATATTGTGATCCTTTGCGGGAAGAAAATGCACTAAGGTTGCAAAGTGGGGGACTGAAATCAAGAGCGCATTGTAATAGATTGAGCAGATGATAGAAAACTGCAGGCAGGAGGAAGGGAAATATCAGGGCTGCGTGAAATATGCCAATTTAAGTTCTCATGATTTTGACAGATCAAAACCCATGAGGTTTTATTTGAGGTAGGTTTGCTTTCTCAGAGGTTTCATTGAAGCCGTAGCATCAGGCAGAGCCCAGCACAACTGAAGAGAGAAGAGAAACACCTGGTGGACTTACCAGCTGCATATATGTACTGGTGAGACAAAGCACTTTCAGCAAATCCTAAGATGCTCTTCTTATTTGCACTTGGATATTTCCTGGAGCTGACTAGCTTCCAAAGATTCTTTCTTCCAAAGGCTTCAGATGACAAGTAGCAGTCTCACTTATGCATCTGAAGGCACCTGTTCAGACTGACCATTCCTTCAAGCATGGCTTTTCTATCTACTCCACATTCAGCAACACAGATTTCGGCAATCCTCCTCCAGGCTCTGCCGATGGGTGGGTACCACTGAAGATCAGAGACAGGCTGCCTTTGAGGAAAACGGATAAATAGTCTGGCGTTAACCTCAGGGTTTCTGCCTGGCTCAATATGAAGTCTGAAAATCAACTTCTTTTCTTTAAAATCCTTCTTCAAGATGTTCAGAGGCTGTGGGCCAGGCGTGTACTTGGCAAACTAGGAACTCTTCCACATTCTTGTGGTGTATGGGTAAGTACCCAAAATGTCTGGATACTCTCTATACATTCTGTATCTGCCAAAAGGGCCCTCACAGAAGCAATTTCCCCCTTCATAGCAGCAGGCTGGCTTCAGTCATGGTCAGCATTGCAAAAGGAGAGTTATGAGGAGAGAAACACATTTTCTGAGTGCATACCAATGCCAATCTCTACTGCATTTTGTGCAAACCAGAACTGATGTGACTTCAAAGAGTGAAAAACGCCCTGAGGTATAATGCATTTATCAGGTGTTTCACTGGATAAGTCTCTTCTTTCTCAACTCTTTGGAGTTTTCCTGGCATGAGACAATAATAAAAAAAAAAAAAAAAAAAATCCTGCCTATGCATGTTCAGTTGAGATCAGCAGAATTAATTTCTCTTAATTAAGACAGTTATTACCTTGCCAGTTGCCCCTGGATTTTTGCATCCTGCAAATCCCAACTGCAATGTGTAACGCAGTTCTGAGCATACAAAGAAATATCAGCTGAAGTTTGCTGCTAAAAATAGGTAGGAAACCTCTGTGGAAATAGGTCTTATATTTTTCCACACCACTTACTTCAACCTTACTGCTGGTAAATCTTCAGGGAAATATTTGTCTTCATTTTCAGTTTCTTTAAAAGGAAAATTTTAGCTGTTTCCACTTTCGTTCATCCTTAGTTAAACTTATGGTAAGTAAAAGAGCAAAGTTCAAGCTCAGTCTGAGACCAATCCAGGGAAACACTTAACAGTGTGAAATGTCCTACTGACTTCCAGAGTGACTGCTTGAATGTTTCAGCTTCTGCTCATGCTTAAGTTCTTTGCTGCTGGGAACCTTCTGATCTCTTGATCTGAAAAAGTGACCTCAGGAATGTATCCCAGGTGTGTGCCACTTTGGCCCCTGGGGAGGCAGGAGAAAGGAAAGTGGTGCATCATCTCAAGGTGGTTGTTGGCACTTAGCTACAGAGATCCAGACAACAACAGAAGGGCTCTGAGAGGTAACTGCTGTGAGCGCATCCATGACACTGGGAGATGAGACTAGCCCAGCTCTGTTCTGTGGTCCTCTACTGGACAATGTAGCAGAGACAGCAGAGCAGGGGCTCAACTGCCCCACTGCAAAGTCCAGAATATCTTTACAAAGCCAGCGTCACCAGAAGATTAAGATGATATGCCACATTGTGAGGTACAGCTGATAAGGCACAGACACACAGCCTCTTTCCCTGATCTTTCTACACAAAAGGGCAGAGAGGACACCAAATCAGGGCACAGCACAAAGCTCTGCAGCTGTTTGCAAAGGTGCAAAGGTGTCAGAGTCCTTCAGCAGATGCTTTTGTCAGCACAGTGAGTTGTAAAGCAGTGGTCGGAGGCTGCCACAGAGACCTGCCTGGGACCTCTGTGACTTGGCAGCTACAGTGCATTTTTTGTTATGTAACTAAAGCTTTTTTATGCAACCGCTCCTCCAGCACTGCCCTGTTATATCCGATTATTATGGAGGATGAAAAACATTGTTATTTTTAACAGCTGGATCAAGGATCAATGGGCTTAAAAGGATATTCAGAAACAGCTGCTTCCATGCTGCTTTGAAGTCAGTGGTGACCACTGCAAAAGCTGTTTGCCTCTGTTTTGGAGACTGCTTTTCCATGGCATTTGTGTTGCCTTGCGGTTATAAATGAGAGGCTGAGTCCTTTTCCCATAAATGCTGTAAACTATTTGTTGCCATTCACCCAGAAAATGAGACAACAGCTTTCCAAGAGGTTCCTTTCCATTACATCAGGAAAAAATAAAATAATACTAGTGCTTCTAGAAGGTAATATCTCAAACCATAGCCTACTTTTCACAAAGGACATCTATCCCTAAGCACCTATTGTCAACAGCAGTTTATACATTGTGCAATATTAGCATCATTTACCCAACATCCAATTCATTCTTGACTTCCAAGAGTTGGTAATACTGTCATGTTAAAGGAAGTAAGAGAGTGAGATCCTTCCAACACTGACGTTCCTGACGTTCGCTTCTGTGCTTAGACAATGCTGAGCATACTGTAACCCATTACAGTACATAGCTTGAGCAGAAAGGGTCTGGACAGCTGAGGAAAGATAAAAGGAGGAAAAAAAATAAGTAGTGATTTGTTTCTCTCATCCCCAAAAACAATAGCAGGGTTTTCATCATTTTCATCATCATCGGTTAGTTACTCAACTTCCCGTGTTCCCTCCAAAAAATAAAATTGTCAGGTGAACTTTCATTCTTGATCTGACCCAGAAGCACAAAACTCAGACCCAGACCTTGATCTTTCTAAAGGTTTAGGAGCTGGTATAGTGGTTTTTTTCACTGCAAAGGCAGGTATAGGTTCTGGCTGAAGAATCCCATGCCTTGGAGTTCCACAGTGTTGGGTGGAGTGGTCTGTCTGTCTTCTCCGGTGCTAGATCAGCAGCAACAAGACAGGAAGGGCCATAATTTGGTAGATCAGTCATGTCAAACATTCTAAGTCTCAGACTATTCAAATTTATTAAACAGCTTATTTATAGCCTTACATGCCTGGATTCGATTGGTTTTCTGTACCTTCTCAGACCAGCAGTGGCTGTCTGACAAGTACTGGACAGTCAGAGCATGCTGTGGGTCTTTATGGTTCACTGAACATCTGGAAGCATTTCCAGCTGTGTTTCTGTTAAAGGTGGGATTCCTTCTATGCAGCTTGCACCAACCAAAAATCGACTTGACTGGAGTAAGCCAAGTCTAACTTTCCTTATTGTCAGTGACAAGGAAACATACTTTTCATCAGAGGTTGAGTTCTTCTACCTCAAACATCTATTTTAGGATGGGGCAGCTAATCGAATACATGATTTATTGTAGTGACCATATCCAGTTGGCAAAGACTAGGTACAAATATAATTCTAGATAGCTGAAGACAATTAAAATAAACCTCACTTGAATATTCAAAACAAACTCTCAGTGGTTTTAAACAAGTAGAAAAATCAAATTTTGTCCTTGGCTGCATGTTGTATTAGATTGAAATTAAGTGCACCAGGAGAGCTGAAAGATTATCAAGAAGCAAAGCCTGAGTCTTCAACAGTCAGTGTGACTTGAAATTGCAATTTAATCATACACATCTATGTTAGTCAGGGTGTACAGCATTGTAACAGGAAGACTAAGACTGGTGCAAATGGAGAACGTATGGGGATGGCTGGGTGTGGAGGCACCAGCAGGAGCATACAACAAGAACAGGAGTCTCAGAATGGACTGTGTTAAGGGCACACAGATTATCAGGTTATCAAGACCCCAGCACATCTATCTGTGGCTTCACAAGACGCCTAGACCTGGACATGAAGAATGGTGGTGACCTGATGATTCACAGAGGTGGAACAGGATGGAGACGTTGATCACTACCAGACCTGAAAGAGTACACAAACTCTGTTATGAAATATTATATATTGGAAACCCACACATCCTGAGAGAAACTCGGGAAACCCAAGAAAGGTTTGACGGTTGGTGTTACTTGTCCTCTATGTCATTGCAACAGATCCTGGATCTAATATTTCCACACAAGTGCTGTGATACCTGGCTGCGGGGCTGATGACTGGTCACCACAAACATGCTGCTGCTCATGAGCATGAGACTGAGCACATGAATCAGTGAAAATATTTTTTCTTTCAGTTTGTATTTTAAGAAAAATCACCTTACCCCATTTTAAGGTCATGGATATTGCCATGACTATATATGACATGGATATTTCTTGCACTGTTGATAAAATGTTGTGATAGTATTTATGTATATGTAGACTGCATGCAAGCTGTCAGTTTAGATCAGGAGATATTTCTTCTTAAAGGAAGCAGAGCGTACAACCTGTTCCTGAGAACTAAGAGATATCAGTTGAAGAGAACTGCTGTTTAAGGAAGTATTTCTCTCTCTTCTTGAGTCTTTAAGTGGAAAAAAAAAAAAAAAAGGCTTTAGAGGACTATTTGTCCTATCTCAGAAATACAGATACAATGCCTGGAAATGACTGCTGCAAGCTATTATTAAGGGAGTTATATTCATACATTTCAGCAGAGTTAGATGATGATGAAGTTGAAGTTAATTCAATCTTGTAATCACAGCTAGCTATTGTTTCAGGAACAGTATCATCTAGAAGCTCTGGTCCATATCATCTTGATGTTTACAAATAAACTTTGAAGTGGAATTTATACTCTGGCTAAAATGAAATTAGAAGGAGAATCACCTTCTGTGGTGCAGTGAATACACTGCACTAATCATCAGCAAATGGTTTCTCCCTTGGTAGTTTTGCACAAAAAAGCAGTTGCAAAATAACACTGAGCCTTGTTAGTACATTTCAGACTCTTTCATTGTAGAAAATTTTCTTCCTCAAACCGCAAAAATTCTGAGGCACATGCTTGAAATAGTAAAATTACCTTTAAAATAATGAAATTTCATTCAGGAGTTGCCAAAATATGTTTTTAATCCAAATGTTATACCCCATCATATTGTTATTTGCCTTTGTGGAATATAGAGATGGTACTATGAAAAGTGCCAGTATTTGGAATGCATTTTTTATTATTCAGCTGGCTTCCTCTGCCCTTTCCTCTAACCTGCAAATATATTCACTTGGGAAAAAAAGTACTAAGTTAGATCCTGATGCATAATATTTTAATGGTTTCAAAAGAGTGACACAAGTTAATACCAGCTGAAGAGCCATCTTTGGATAGGTTCTGTTTCATGAAAAGCTTCCATGTCTCTAATCTCTTTCACATTCAAAACAAAAAGAAGTCTCAAAAAAAAAAAAAAGGTTTCTATACTTTTGGTCAGGTCCCAGACAGCTGGAAGCAGAGTGAGTGACACACTGTGAGGCACCTCGCTGCCATCCTTCATGACTCCAGTGGCCATGCAAGAATCACAGTTTCTGAAGGATTTATTGTGGTGGGAATGCCCTCACTGTGCACTGAGAGTAATCAATCTCACCTTTCACATGAGACCTTCTTTTTTAACTGCTCCTCCTTGTTTTATTTATAGTGTTAATGCAGAGAAACAAAAAATCAGATGCTGTCATCCTCAAGTTCATCTTCTTTTTCCTCTGTTGTCCTTCAAAATTACAAACTCCAGTTGAATTGATTTCATACATTGTGAGATTTCCTGGAGGGCTTAGAGTAATTGGGCATCATTTTGGCTGAACTTCCTCTGTGTTGCTCCCGGGGTGCAAAACAGACAGAAAGCTGGCTTACCCAAATGGACGGAGATCCTCTAAATACAAGACAATTGCCAAGCTGTAAGTGGCATAATTTCTCTTGACTGAAAACAGTCACTTCTGCCTGAGCTGGTAATTCTGAATTGCCCAGTGGAGATCTAACTGCTATTGTATAGATAATTTAAGGTGCAAATCCTTTTATCCTAAAGTTGATAGCAAAAACAAGCTGGAGGAATTAATACCCTAGAGGTGCTTTCTTCTCCATACAGACTATAAAGGGAACCAAAGTCGACCAGCTCAGGTGGAGATGTCTTAAGGCAGGTGAGATAAATGCCAGCTGTGGTGTTATGGATTAGTGAACCCCCATTCATGGTTTGTGTTGCCTTCTGGGGTGGAAGTTGAAAGGAAAAGATCAGGACAGAATTCCCCTGGGCATTGTACAAATGATGAGGAGAGAGTCGTGGTTTAACCCCAGTAGTCAACTAAGCATCACACAGCTGCTTGCTTACTCCATCTCAGTTGGGGGAGAAAATCAGAAGGGTAAAAGTGAGAAAACTCATGCCTTGAGATAAAGACAGTTTAATAGGTACAGCAAAAGCCATGCACACAAGCAAAGCAAGACAAGGAATTCATTCACTACTTCCCAGCGGCAGGCAGGTGTTCAGCCATCTCCCGGAAAGCAAGGCTCCATCACGTGTAACGATTACTTGGGAAGACAAATGCCATCAGCCCAAATGCCCCCTCCCCCTCTTCATTCTTCTTCCTCCAGCTTTATGTACTGAGCATGATGTCATATGTCATGGAATACCTCTTCAGTCAGCTGAATTAGCTGTCCCAGCTGTGTTCCCTCCCAACTCCTTGTGCATCCCAGCCTTTTCAATGGTGGAATCGTGTTTGAAGCAGAAAAGGCCTTGACTCTGTGTAAGCACTGCTCAGCAGTAAGTAAAACATCTCTATATGACAATGTGATCTTTTTGGATTTCAGTAAAGCTTTTGATACTGTCTCTCACAGTATCGTCCTGGACAAAATGTCCAGCATACAGCTGGATAAACACCTAATGCAATGGGTGAGCAATTAGCTGATGGGTTGGGCTCAAAGGGTCATGGTAAATGCAGTTACATTGAGCTGGCAGCCAGTGACTGCTGGGGTTCCGCAGGGATCCATCTTAGTGCCAGTACTCTTTAGTGTCTTCATAAATTACTTGGATGCAGGACTGGAAGGAATCCTAATTAAGTTTGCTGATGACACAAAACTGGGAGGAGCTGTTGACACTCTTGAGGGCAGAGAGGCCCTGCAGAGAGATCTGAACAGACTGGAGAGCTGGGCAATCACCACCTGTATGAAGTTTAACAAGGGCAAGTGCCGGATTTTACACCTGGGGCACGGCAACCCTGGATGTGCATACGGACTGGGGAACAAGAGGCTGGAGAGCAGCTCCGCGGGGAAGGATCTGCCAAGAGGGCCAACTAAGTCCTGGGGTGCATCAAGCACTGTGTTTCTAGCTGGTTAAGGGAGGGGATTGTCCCGCTCTGCTCTGCGCTGGTGCGGCCTCACCTTTGAGTACTGTGTGCAGTTTTGGGAGCCACAGTATATTAGGGACACAAAGCTACAGATTGTCCAGAGCACCACGAAGTTAGTGAAGGGTTTAGAGGAGAAACTGTATGAGGAGCGGCTAAAGTCACTTTGTTTGTTCAGCCTGGAGAAGAGGAGACTGAGGGCAGACCTCATCGAGGTCTGCAGCTTCCTCACAAGGGGAGGAGGAGGGGCACGTGCTGGTCTCTTCTCTCTGGTGACCAATGATAAGACCCGAAGGCATGACAGGAAGATGTGCCAGGGGAGGTTTAGGTTGGATATTAGGAGAAGGTTCTTCACCCAGAGGGCGGTGGAGCACTGGAACAGGCTCCCCAGGGAGGCAGTCGCGGCGCCAAGGCTGGTGATATTCAAGAAGCATTTGGACAACACCCTCAGACACATGGTGTGAATTTGGGGTTGTCTTGTGCAGGAACAGGAGCTGTCTTGATGATCCTTGTGGGTCCCTTCCAACTGAGTGCATTCTATGATTCTATGATATTATCAACACTGTTTTCAGCACAAATCCAAAACATAGCCTCATACTAGCCACTATAAAGAAAATTAACTCTATCCCAGCCAAAACCAGCACAGAGAGGAACTGCTTTCTTCAAAGCCTAGGTCTAACTTATCTAAGGCAGACAAAGAAAGGAAGAATAAACAAAGGTATGAAGAGATAAAGCAGTTTAGCCCAACAGTTTTTGGACTGATCTGCCAATGAACTGACTGTGGAATATGATTTGGAAATTTATAAGCTTGTTTAATTTATGTTTACTTCGCAACTATGTTCTTGATATTGTTGTCTTAAACTTTATGGAGTGGCAAGTGTTTCAGACTGGTACAATAAAAAGTAAATTAAAAGTAAACAGTTTTTGCCTACTGCGGCTGCTTACCCTGATGCTGTATCCTGGAAAAGCTGCAAAGAAGCACGGCAAGAACAGTCACCCTTAGCATGCATTTTAAATAAGAAAGCTCCCATATACCTATTTTTCTTTTCATTTCACACCCAATTCTGAAATACAATGCATGAGGAAGTCACAGAACAGTGTACAAAACATCAGGACTGTAGTTTGGTGACATAAGCGTTATTTCTATTTGCCTAGACAGTGAAGCCTAAGTAGATGACTAGTTGTAAAATATGACTTTCCAAGAGAAGAAACCTAAGTGTACAACTGCTTGGATTTGGTGTGTAAAGTGCTTGCAGAATGCAATGCTTCGAGAATGTTATAATGTAAAGAAGGTCAAGGTCAATGTCAGCAGTTGTTAATGTCTTCTCCCAGAAAAGGAACAGTTAGACATCCCAGATGGCAAAGACCCTAAAAGGAAGAAGAACTGCAAGAACAAGCATTTGTCAGTGAATGTTATTTCACTAAATACAACAGTACTGATGAGATGGGAAAGTGGTTTACCCTTTCTTATGGAGCTATATTCTATATTCCAAGTAGCCTGGTATTATTTTAAAGATTTATTTTTGGTTTTTGTGAGGTCTGGAAACTCACTGGAACTGCTCAGACTCACAGTCATGAGCTATCTACTGAAAGAAAATGCTTGGGAAAACTGGAAGACATGTGGGTCCATAGCAACATAAGCTTCCTCTTAGGCCTGACAGCAAATTGCCTGGTCTCCATTTGTTCTGACACCCCACAATGACACAGATTATGTCTGAAGGGAATTAACTGCATAGGTGCTATTGGTTTCAAGGAATTACATACTCAAATGTCTTTGGGAATCTGGACTGTTCTGAACATTTAGCAATTTCTAAATGAGATCTTGTATTCATGACATTTAAATTTCATTAGCATTCACACAAGAAACATCTTGTCTGTAGCGTTATGTGGGAAGATTTTAAAGACTGCCATCAAACATTTTCGGCACAGATCAGCTGCAGGCCTGGTTAAAGTCAAGTAACCTTTTGTTTGTGCTAAATCAAAAGATTAAATATAGTCACTGTTTGCATGGGATGAACAAGAACATTGGGGCGCCAGCCCACGGCACTGGTGAGCTGCTGCAAAGAGCAAAATCCAAGGTGAGGGTGCCAGAGGTACCTCAAGGGGCTGACCTCGGCACCTGCTGGCTTTGGCTGTCTGAGCACATGGGAGATGGAGGAAAGGATCATCACAAAACTAACAGTGTAACACAGAATGGAGATGCTCTCCTGGGGCCAGGGAGAGTGAGCTGAGTGACTGAACTGCTTCTGGGCATCAAGTTCACTGGGAAGGAAGGCTTTGGTTTCTGAAAGAAGAAAACTGTCTCTCTTTGCTAACTCCTGCTGTGTTCAGGATACCAGCATGATGCTGGTATATTTATGCTGTCTCTTTAGGCTGTATGCTTAACCAGTAAATAGTGGAAACTTCCTCCAGGGCAAATTTCAAAGCAGGAAGGTAACAACTTCACTGGTGACTTCCCTCAGTCTTTAATCTGGATAAAAACCCCTCAGGCTACTATTTTCAGGCTACGTCTGATTCCAGCTTAAGGTAGTTCCATTTCCTGCATCATGAAAGCTGAAGTGGTGATATTTCTCTGTCTCGGAGCAGTGTCTACTTTATTAGTGTTTTGGAGGCACAGGTACTATGGTAACAAGCACTACAGTCAATGCCTAAGAGGAATTTACATCACCAGAGATGCTGTCTTTGAACAGCTTGACACATCTGTTCATGAACAGCAATCTGATTCTCTGTCAGCCCACAGGAAAACTCAGCTGAGTTGCAACTGGATCAGACAATGCAGTTGTGTCAGGATTTCAGAGGTAATCTAAGGCAGAGCCATCTAAAAAGTAAGTGAGAATGAGAGAACACCTAGAGGTTTCAGGAGGCAGCAATATTTATCAGGAGTCTGAAGTTATCTATTCTGAGCAAAGCACTAGGAAAAGCAAAACTTGTGTATAGCACATAGACAGAAATAAAGGCTCTCTCCAAACCAAGAGGATTAATGTTTTCCTAATTCTGTCACTCTTTAAGGTATTTTTAAATATTGGAAACTTCTGGTATTTTCATTTTCCCAAGAAACAGAAAAAACCTGTCTACTTTCAGACAACATTAAGTATGCTAGGAAAAAATCATAAAATCAAATTAAACTTCGGATAGGCTGTCTGAAGCTAGCAGGAATACCTCAAGTTGAATGTAAATGCTAAAATTTCTTTACCTCGCAAAGCCATAAAACTTTACATTGTTTTCTTTTTTAGTAAGTTCCACTGACTTTAACTCATATATTTTCTAGGAGAAAATGAAAGATTTCAGAACTACGAAAGAATATTCTTTGATTCAACTCCAGCAATGATAGCAAAAAACAAAGACAATGAAAAAAGAAAGTGAACAAAGCCATAGTAGCTGAAAAGAAATAAAGAACAAAGATACTGAAAGAATAAAATAGGCAAAGAAAAAAAAAAAGAAAAAAAAAAGACAAAAACAGAGGGAGGAGACAAGGTATTTCTGAGATTAAAAGAACCAAAAAGTAATTAACAAAATGTAGTTAAGCAAGAAGCAAAAACTATGACTTATCATTAGGCAAAAAACCCAGGTACTCTAAGCTACTGCTTTGTTGTTGTTAGGAAAAAACACTAGGAGATTATGAATGTAAAGAGATCTGTCAGTTGATTTTTAAATTAAAAACCTGATATAAAATATGGAGAAAAAGGTTCCTGTTTCAAATATTTACACTAAAGAAATCTATTTCACAGAACAGCAACTGTTCACTTATGGAGAATTAGAAACATAGAGACTTGTGCTAGCAAAAATCAGGAGAAACAGATAATTCAACTGAGATGGAAAAGGAAGCAGAACCACATGGTGAAATTTACCTTCAAGATATTAGCAATGGTGACTTGTGGACAATATGGTAATGTGGTTCTTATTGCATGTGGTCCCGGTGGATACCAACTGCATGGGGTGAGGATGCATGTTATGATAAGCTCAGCTGGTGCTCTACCTGTGCAGCCCCTTAGGTTTAATAGCTGCAGTTGGTGGGATTCTGATAGATTAGGAAGGGTGTTAGAGGTTTTTTTAAGTTATTGCCTAATCCCAGTTTGGGTAATTACAATAAGTGAAATATACAAATAACATCAAAAACTTGTAAAAATGACAAATTTTCATTTTGAATGATTACAGAGGAACCTGGGAAAACCTCTGATAAACCCTTAAAATAGTGGTCAGGAGTCACTGGCAGTAAAGATAATTTCATACAAATACACTTAAAATTTGTCAAAAACCAGCATTTTAAAATCCTGTAATTATTTTGTTGACACTCCCAACACAATAAAAATATATCAGTCCAGTGAGTAGTAGAATTCAGATGTTTAGAATGTAAAGTGCTCTAATGGTCTTTCCCTCTCCCACCAGCTAGATTTAGGAACAGAAAGAATAGAATTTAATATGAAACATTATGCTGGTGGATGGAATGGCCTGGTACCACTTTAGAATACACAGGATGCATCATCTGAGGTTTCTGGCTGCTTTTAAGTTTGTTGACTATCATAGAATAACACTTACAGATAGCCTTATATTCAACTAGACTGAAAAAATGTGTTTAACAAAGGAATCTAAACTAGGCATGGAGCTACCCTGCGTTCCTTCTCTAGACAACAGAAAGAAGAAGGCATTTCCTAAAGACAATTCAGTAGTCTGAAGACCTCAGTTGCCCTCTGGAGATACCTGTCCCTTTTCATTCACCCGAGCAGTAGCTTGGAACAACAATAGGACGAAAAAAAAAAAGGATGGCTAAATCTGAGCTTTGAGCAAGAGCAGGCAAGTTCCTTCTCTGTGCTTACATCAAAATCTACGTGGTCCTTGAATGTTGGATCATGTCAAATGGGATATCTAGAAAGAGTTGGCAATCAACCTTTGTGTGGATAATTTTTTAACAGAAATGTAACAGTAGGAGTGGTCAAGATAAATAATGACATATTTGTGGGTAGAGAGCTCTGAGAGGCTAAAAATTGGCCTAAGGGTAAATTCTAATTAGGATGAACCTATTCCTCTTTTGTCTTGAAACAAGGACTCTGTTTTTCTTCTCTGAGGCCCTCATGCTCTTGTGTTCTGTAATTAAACAATAGCCCTTATTGTTGAGGGTTTTACTATGTCATAATTTGGCCATGGCATAAACTGGAATGCATAATCCACTACAGTCAATTATTTCATTCTACAGCACCAAAACACAGGCTAGATTGTGATCAGGATAAAAATACTTAGACAGATCTGGATACATTCTCAGATCTGAATTACTCAGTGCCCATGTAAGTGAAGAGGAGATATGTACTTAGCATTTTGGAAGTCTGAGGCAAAGGATAAGAGGGAAGGTTGACATTATCTGTAGCCCCTTGGGCAACCTTTCTCTGTTTCTTCTTGTTTTGTTTGTCATTCCTCATGTTTTGGTATAAGAGAATATGGTGAATCAGCTCCCCTTCCTAGGCCCTCAAAAGGGAGCTTGTTCCCCCCAACAAAGAAAATTAATATTGGAATTCCAATTAACATTCCAGATATAGATAAGGGATGAGAATAAATATACGTACATGCTGCTTTTCATTGCATATGATGAGAAAGACCACTCCAAGAGTCAGGATCATAGGAAGGTGGATAAAATGTTTTTAAGCCCACCATAGTATGTCAGAACTGACAACCACAGTTAGTTTCATCCTCAGAACAATTCTGTAAGCTACATCCCTTCCTTACAGTTCAAGAAGTGAGAGTACAGCGTAGACTAAGTGAAGCATGGGGAAGTGGATTCAAAGATTAATTATCAATAATTCAATGTCAAACTGAAAGAAGGTATTGGATGGATTGCAAGAATCCATCCGGTCCCATTAAATGTTTTCTTTAATAACTTGGATGAAGAAATATATAATGTCCTTACTGAATTAGCAAGTAATATAAAACTGGAAAATGTTTGCAAACATTTTAGAAACTAGGATGAGAATTCAAAAAGATCTCAGAAAAATGGATAGGAAGTACTGTAAAAGAATAAAGACAAAAGCAAAGTCACATATTTAGATAGGGATAATTATTCCACAAGATACAAGGTTGTTAGGCAGCAGACCTACATAAGCACTCCCACCTGAGATCAGCAACTGTACTTTCTGGGCACAACTGTCCTTAGTCTAAATGGAAATTGCTCCCAAAGGAACTAAAAAATCACTGTG